>SKCR01024854.1:0-143218 GCA_019454045.1 Zanthoxylum bungeanum
TAATGTAAATATAATACATATATTTAATATATTTGTATTTAATAATTAATTTAATAATGTTAAATGATTAATTAATTAAATATAAATATCTTAGTTTAGATATTTGTTTTAATGACTTGGTTGCCATTGTTGACTTGTTGAAAATTATTCATTAAAGTGTAATGATATTTTATCAGTTGGCTTATGAAATTAAATGAAATTGAAATTAATATGCCCTTGTTTTTCTTGTAAATTCGGCCAAGGCCATTTTTTAACAAGTATATATTGTTTTGTTTATGAGGGTTTTAATAACCTAATAAATCTTTGATACATACACTATTGAAGAAAGAAAAGAAGTTAGAGAGAAAGAAAAGAAAAATCAAAGAAAGCTTGTATTTTGTAAGTTTTTCAACCTTCATTAGAAGTGTCAATTGTTCCTCTGTTGTGGGCTTCATCACTGGTGATGTTCTTGATTTTCTTTTATTATTCTTTGTATTTTTTTCATGGCTGAAAGTTTGATGAAGTGTTTTGCCTGTATGATGAAAGCTTGTAACTAGTGTAGTTATAAGCATTCTATTCAAGGTTTTAGAATTTGTTGCTAATCTAGAGTTGTGACCCACTCTTAAATGACCTAGATTTGATCTATAGTTATTTCATTGTGTTGAGACTTTAATTGGATGGAAGAAACATGATTAAGTAATGATTTAATGTTTTGGTCTAATTTGTCCAATTGAAAGAAATTGAAAAATTAGGGTTTAGACCAATTCCAAATTTGGGGATTTTCATTTATATGGTGTATTGGAATGTGTATATGATGATGTAAAATATTGGGTGATTGGATTTTGCCTTGATGTGTTTTGAACCATGAAAGTTCAATGCAAACAAAACCCCCCCCCCCTAATGGAGGCTTCGGCCAAGGCTCCCAAAAAATTGGGTTTTGTTGTGTTTGAAATTTAGGACATGTTAAATTCATCTTAGAAATGATTTAGAATCATTCAAAATTGATTTGAACAATTTCGGACTAAAATGAACAAAATGCAAAAGTTTTGCGGTAATTTGGTAATACACAAAATTGATTTTGTGTAACATCTTCATATTTGAATATTGGACAATAACTAAATAAGGTTTAATTTAATTTATCTGAGAAAAAGTTTTGAAATCGAAAATTTGATTTTCACAGTTTCCGCTGCGTTACGGATATCCGCCAACAAAACCCCTTCAAACTGATCAGAGCGAGTCGGATTCTAGGCCCCCCTAAAATGATCGCTTGTTTTGATTCAATGTTTTAATATGTTTTTGACTTTCTACATGCATTGTTATAATCTAAATTTGATGGATTCTTAGGTTGTATGACACAGCGGAAAATCCCTAATTAAAGAGTTTTATGTAATTATTTATTTGATTGCATGTATGTGTGTTGGTTTCTATAATATGTCCCAAACAAAGATTAAGCATGTGAAATACTATAAAGAATATATATAAACATGAAGTATGGCGGAATCATACTTACAATACCTTGTGATGAAGAAGATGATCAAATGGTAGAAGCTCCAAGTTGTGGAAGATTCGGCCAAGAGGAGGAAGAAGACTTGAAGCTCCAAGCTTTTGTATTCCAAGCTCTTTGATGGTTTCCCTATCACCTCTTTTGATCCCTTGCTTGTGCTAGCAAAAATGGAGAAATAGAAGATCAAATCTTCCTTGCCCTTGTCAATGGAGTTCTCGGCAATTTGAGTTGTGTAAAGTCTTAATTGATATTTGTTTTACCAAAAAATCAATTTATATTTATGTTATAATTTATTAAATTAATAATAAATCTATGACATAAACCATGCAATGGCTTAGAGTGTCAAACACTCAAACTCCATGCAAAGCCTTTGAGTGTAATGCACACTATCATGCAATGCCTTATCATTAAAATAATGCATATAATGACAAGTGTCATGTGGGCCCCACACGTTCCCAAATGAAAGTGGGCCCACGTCCACTCACGCGTTCGGGTTCGATATTTCCGAAATACCGAACTTGCGTCGCGACGTTAATTAAATCGAATTTAAATAAACAATCGCGCCTAGCGAAATTATTATTTACGTCGCTAACGAATTATTCTAAATTAACTCGTATGCCCGAATTAAAATCTAATTTAATTTCGCGTCGAAATCGAATTTCAATTATTATATCGAATATAATAATCTTACTGATTAATTCCAAATTAATCGTTCTCTCTCTCTAAATAAGGCACTTTATCCAAGATAAAGTTTCTCCGTAATTAATCCAAGATTAATTAAATTCGAATCAAATATCATAGGTGAATCTTCGGGAAGCGACCCAAGAGACCTCCGGATATTTTGGCAGTAGTAAATACGGTCGTCGGATAATCCGAACACGTACGTACCTCGTACTACGTCTTTACCGATTCACAAGACAAGGTTGGCTTCTAGCAAAGCGCCATGCCTACCCAATTCTCCAGAAATATTCTTATAGGAATATAAGATCTATATCAAGCGTAGTATACCGTAGTATTGCGTACATCGATCCAGTATCGGATGATCACATGCTAGGCCTAGGGCTGGAGATGTGTCTGCCCCGTACGAAACATATATCGGACATCAAGCAACTAGTCTCTTTAAATCGGACAATCCTGACCTGGTCATATTGTCCCGACGGTTGCAACCTTTTATAGAGTACTAGTTCTGTGCCCTGCATGATCATCACCTCCATATGTCTGAAGCGATACTTCCATCTTGACATCACATCCAGTACACTACGCTTCTCGATAAACCCAGAAGAGGTGTACACAGAACCGGTTAAGGTCCCCAACCACCAAAACCAAAGTTTACCGATTGTCGCAAGTACTAGCGATGTAAGTCTCAGGTTAAGACCATATACACCTACCCTGATGCGGCCTCCCATAGACACATAGACATACTACCAATGGGATTCCGCGGGGTCTATCCAGAGCGAAGCTGTTTTCCGTACCATCGGTAAAACACAACCTCCTATCGCACTTGCATAAGTATCCAATACTTAAATATATGAGAACTATGCCGTTGTGCCCTCACAACGTGCACAAGCGCAATACTAGCCTATTCCGCATTATCGATGTCCAGTCTCGATAATACTACGGCTAGGGATATTTAATGATTAAACCTTTATGGATTGATACTGTCTCATATCATCTCAATCCAGTACTAATATATGGAATTTTGCCGCAACTCATAGTAATGTGTACAATTCAACAAACTTCGCGAATGAACATGGTTCGTCAGCTGGGTCTTTAGTATGCAATGTTATCATCTGATGTGACCTTCTCGACTTTTTACATCGCCACGATGTATGATCTCCCGAATCAGATGGTAACGTCGAAGAACATGCTTGGACCGTTGATGAGACCTTGGTTCCTTAGCCTGCTATGGCCCCGTTATTGTCACAATACAATGGAACGGGCTCTGCTGCTAACGGAACTACTCCTAATCCGATTAGGAACTTTCGGATCCAAACTGCCTCCTTTGCTGCTTCAGATGCAGCGATGTACTCCGCTTCTGTTGTTGAATCGGCAACAGTATCTTGCTTGGAAGATTTCCAGCTCACTGCTCCGTTATTCAAACAAAAAATGTACCCGGATTGTGACCTGTAGTCATCCTTGTCGGTTTGGAAACTTGCATCGGTATACCCAGATACCGCAAGTTCTCCACCTCCATAAATTAAGAAAGCATCCTTAGTTCGTTTAAGATATTTAAGGATATTCTTAACTGCTATCCAGTGACCTTCACCTGGATCGGCCTGATAGCGACTACACATGCTCAAAGCATATGAGACATCAGGTCGTGTACATATCATGGCATACATGATCGATCCGACTGCCGAGGCGAACGGTATCCGACTCATGTTGTCTCTCTCTTCCTGAGTCTTAGGACACATGTCCTTAGACAGAGAGGTACCACGTATCATTGGAACCAATCCCCTCTTGGATTGTTCCATGTTGAATCGCTTCAACACTTTATCAATGTATGTACTCTGGGAGAGTCCAAGCAGCTTTCTAGATCTATCCCGGTAGATCTTTATTCCAAGAATAAAGGCTGCTTCTCCCAGATCTTTCATGGAGAATTTTAATGAAAGCCAAGCTTTCACCGACGTTAGCATGGGAATGTCATTGCCTATCAGCAATACGTCGTCGACATAAAGGACGATAAAAGTAAGTGCTCTCCCACTAACCTTCTTGTATACACAAGGGTCATCTGCGTTTTGCATGAAATCATATTCTTTTATGATCTCATCAAAACGTTGATTCCATGACCGTGATGCTTGCTTCAATCCATAAATGGATCGATTTAACTTACAAACCTTGTTTGCAAGTCTTGGCACGATAAAACCGTCAGGCTGTTGCATATAAACATCCTCCAAAAGGTTTCCGTTAAGGAAAGCGGTTTTAACGTCCATCTGCCATATCTCGAAGTCGAAATATGCAGCTATTGCAAGCATTATCCGAATGGATTTAATCATGGCAACGGGTGAGAAGGTCTCGTCATAATCAATACCGTATTGTTGACGATACCCCTTCGCTACAAGCCTAGCTTTGTACGTTTGTACGTTGCCATCCATGTCGGTCTTCTTCTTGAAGATCCATCTGCATCCAATAGGCTTTACGCCTTCTGGTGCATCAACCAGTGTCCAAACTTGGTTGGCGTACATGGAATCCATCTCGGACTTCATGGCTTCTTGCCATAAAGCGGAATCGATATTTCGTATCGCTTCCTCATACGTAGCCGGCTCATTATCCTCAATCAGATTAATATCTACATGAGGTGAGATCAGGAACCCATACCTCTCAGGTACTGTTCTGACTCTCTCCGACCTACGCGGTCCTTGTGTATGTGAAGTTTGTGGTACAGACTCATCCTGGACGGTCTGTTCTTGTTCCGTCGTTGATTCATTGCCAGGAACAGTATCACTACGATCTTCATCGAGTTCTACTTTCCTCCCACTTACCACTGCATTTATAAAATCCTTCTCAAGGAAAAATGCTTGTAGAGCAACAAATACTTTGTTCTCTTGTGGGGTGATAGAAGTAATATCCTTTGGTTTCCCTAGGATATCCTACAAAAAGGCATTTATCAGTTTTGGGTTCAAGTTTGGTACTTTCCAAACGTTTAACATGTGCCCAGCATCCCCAAATCTTCAGGAAAGAGAAACTGGTTTCCTTCCTGTCCATATCTCATATGGAGTCTGTTCAACAGACTTCGACGGTACTTTATTCAAAATAAGTATAGCACTGTTAATGCGTATCCCCAGAAGGATATTGGTAGCTCAGTGCGACTCATCATTGACCTTACCATGTCCAACAAGGTGCGGTTTCTCCGTTCGGACACACCATTTAATTGCGGTGTTCCAGGAGGAGTCCACTGTGAAAGAATACCATATTCTTTCAAGTAATCTTGAAACTCATAACTTAAGTATTCGCCACCACGGTCTGACCGTAATGTCTTAATACTCTTCCCTGTTTGTTTCTCCACTTCGTGTCGAAACTCTTTGAATTTCTCAAAAGTTTCCGACTTGTGTCTCATAAGATACACATAACCGTAACGAGATGCATCATCTGTAAAGGTTACGAAGTAGTGAAATCCACCTCTAGCCTGGCTAGACATGGGCCCGCATACGTCAGTATGAACGAGAGCTAACAGTTCTGTGGTACGTTCACCTTTACCGCTAAAAGGTGATTTAGGCATTTTGCCTAAAAGACAAGATTCGCAGACGTCATATGAATTGAGATCAAATTCGTCCAAGTACCCACTCTTCGAAAGTGTGGATATGCGAGTCTTGTTAATGTGTCCTAGACGACAATGCCACATATAAGCTTCATCTTTTAGATTACTCCTTTTGAGCCTTTTGTTTGTCATTTTAGGAGATTCATTTATATTCAAAATATAAAGACCGTTATTTGCAACAGCTATGCAAATTTCTGCATCATTTTTATATAAATAACACCCAGTGTTTCTAAATACAAAAGTGTAACCCTGCTGGGTTAACAAGGATACAGATATAATATTCCTAGTTAAACTAGGTACAAAATAACAGTTTAAAAGTTTAAGTACATGCCCTGAGGGCAGTTCTAAAACAAAAGTCCCTACGGCCAAAACAGCAACTTGGTGTTCCGTTTCCGACCCGTAGATCCATCTCCCCTGTCGCCAGCATCCTGCTATCATGCAGATCCTGCACATCAGTACAAATATGAGCACCACAACCAGAATCAAAAATCCAATTTTTAAAACTAGAAGTATTCATATTTATCTCAATAACAAACATACCAGAGGCGGTAGCCTTGCCACCCTTGCTATCCTCCTTCTGCACAATGCTTATTTGGCAGTCACGTTTCCAGTGACCCCTTTTGCCGCAGTTAAGGCAGATGTCGCGAGATTTGTCCTTTGGCTTCCTAGAAGCCACTGTCAACTTGCCTTTGCCCTTCTTTTTGAACTTCCTCTTCCTCGCACCTCCAATTGCCATGGGCCTAGCCTTTGGCGCATGAGAGGTCGATGCATAATGCGCCTCGCGCTTGCTCCCCTTTAGGAGTTCCCTTTCGGACTCCTTCAGCACGGACAACAACTCTCCAAGAGTGTCGTCAGTATCCATCAACTTATAGTTGATGATGATTTGTTTCCAAGTATCGGGCAGCGATTGTAATATCATATCAATCGTCAGCTCTGCCTCCAAGACAATGCCCATATTGGCTAACTCATCTATGTCAGCGATCATTTGAGTCCCGTGGGCCTCAACTGATGCGCCATCTGTCATCCGGGAGCGGAAGAGTTTCCTTACTAGCTCGTACCTCTTCATCCGCTTGTTAGTGCGGTGAAGATCACGCAATCTTGCCATCATGTTATAGGGATCCAAGTCCCTGTTTTGGCGTCTGAAATGCTGGGTCATTGCAGCTAGCATAACTGACTGAGCTTGGTCACAATCGTCACTATGAGTCTTCCATAACTCTAGCTCCAGTGGCTCAGTGGGTTTAGGCGGGAGAGGCCTCTGAATAGTATACAGTACCTCTCAGCCCCAAGCACTATCTTGAGGTTCATTTCCCAGTCGGCAAAGTTTGTCCCTTTGAAGACATTATCGCCCATGATTATGTCGCGGATATTACCTTTGCCAGTCATCTTGACAACTATAGTCCAACTATAAAGTCAACGATGTTATGGGTACAGTCAAACTGTTACAAGTAAAATAACAATATATTAGTCCAACTAATCAAATAAAATATTGACGAAATAATTTTGAAAGACGAGTAAGGCTAATTATCTGAACGAGATTGCAAATTCAATAATAGCCTCCCACTATTTTCTTCAAGTTTCTAACCCTCTGTAGAGAACTCGGGAAATCGAATTTCCTAGTGGGCTAGGATCCCGTTAAATAACACACAACCTTGACTTTGGCCAATAAAAATTGTATGCTATTTAACTTAGGTAGATCTCCATGATCAATTGGATCTCATCCAATTCCTAGATCCGGTTAGGTGGACATCCAAGTCCGAAACATATGTATAATGCCAATGTAACCATTACATTTTCCTAACCCTATCCTCCGAATCATCTAGGCCTTGGCTTTGGCCAAAAACAAACCTAGTGATTCCAGTTAAGCGGGACCCATTGACGAGGAAAGTTTCGTAATCAATGTCGTTGGACAAAAAGTGATCTTGACTTTGGCCAATAAAAATCACGATTTGGACAAGACACCGATATGCAACAAAACTCTCATGATTCAAGTACATCCTTGATTGACAAAGGTCTTGACTTTGGTCAAAAACAAACCAATGCCAACTTCGGATCTTGAACAAGAACCATTCAATGGAAGGATATTCGCTTAATATAAATTGAGGGATTTTCGCGTAATTGGCAACCAATTTATTTATCTTTGTTAGGTCTCATCATCATACACCCTTAAGCATGCTTCTAAAACATCATAAAGCGCGTAAAGTAAATTAATAGTGATATGCGGATGGATATATATAAACAACTTGTTCCTAGAACAAATCACTCCCTTTCCTCTCCCCGCTAGCACTATTCTACTTCTACCCAATTACATAATACAATAAGAGAAACCTCATTTACATTGAGGGGAATTAGGTGAGAAGAGAATACAAAGAGATAAAGAGATAAGGCTGGACACGCAGGTCCAATTTATAAATTCCAAATTTACAATAATTTCTAAAATTACCCTTTCCCTTCTAATATCCATCCGATATACACTATTCATTCATCACATACATATATATTCAAACAAGACATGCTTCTACAACCAATCTAATCCAATTAATTAGTCTTTGTTAAAGTGATCATCCAATGTTCAAACAACGGTTTGATTTTGCGCGAGTCCAACTCGATTGAGAATAAGTACACAAGGTACGAATTCGCGAATTATATCGAACTACTTATTAAATCTAATTTAATTCGTATTCAATACTAATTCAATTATTTAATTCCAAATTAAATGTTTACACTTTTAATGTGCTTTAAAGACTTAGATTCTAAATCTAATCTTATTGGGCCTCAAAGCCCAACTAACATCCAATGTTGAATTTAATTCAAGTCAAATGGACTTAGAATTGATTTATTAAGGCTTGGGCTTTGGTCAATGTGGGTCAAACCTAATTACCAAGCCCAAATAAGGAATCACCCTTAAGTGCCATAAAACCAATTTTAAGCCCATAAGGCCCAATTAAATTATTAAAGCCCATTAATTAAATTTTAATATTCCAAACATTAAAGTCCAATTAATTAAAGTGTAATACCAAGATTAATGTATTAAACCAAATATTTCAAAAATACCCATTTAATTTATTAATCATCAATTTTCAAAATAAATGTCCAACATTAATTTTAACAAAAATCAACTCCTTTACATGTCTATGTATTCGGCCAAGGTGAGTTTTTTTGTGTCGATTTGTTTTTCAATCCGATTGAATTATTAATCTACATCCCGTACATGTTCTAAGTCATCCAATGATCTTAAACACAAAAAATTTCAATCCACTCCAAGTAGCAACACATTCGGCCAAGGCATGAATTTGGGGAAAAATTCATCCAATGCATTTTTCATAAAATTGATTCCATGTATCATCATTCTATATACATGTAAGCATTCTTATTAATCAAATTCCAAGAACATGCTTCAATCAATTTCACCATATCATTCGGCCAAGGTCAAAATTTTGGGGAAAAAATCATCCAATGCATTTTTCATAAAATTGATTCCATGTATCATCATTCTATATACATGCAAGCATACTTATTCATCAAATTTCACAAGAACATGCTTTAACCAATTTTATCACACCATTCGGCCAAGGTTAAAATTTTGGGGAAAAATCATCCAATGCATTTTTCATAAAATTGATTTCATATAACATCATTCTATATACATGCAAGCATACTTATTCATCAAATTTCACAAGAACATGCTTCAACCAATTTTATCAAATTTTAACCTAAAGTATTTCATGCTTAAACCTAGCTCATGATACCATTGTTGGTTTCTTAATATGTCCCAAACAAAGATTAAGCATGTGAAATACTATAAGAATATATATAAACATGAAGTATGGCGGAATCATACTTACAATACCTTGTGATGAAGAAGATGATCAAATGGTAGAAGCTCCAAGTTGTGGAAGATTCGGCCAAGAGGAGGAAGAAGACTTGAAGCTCAGCTCCAAGCTTTTGTATTCCAAGCTCTTTGATGGTTTCCCTATCACCTCTTTTGATCCCTTGCTTGTGCTAGCAAAAATGGAGAAATAGAAGATCAAATCTTCCTTGCCCTTGTCAATGGAGTTCTCGGCAATTTGAGAGAGAAGAGAGATTTTGTGTAAAGTCTTAATTGATATTTGTTTTACCAAAAATCAATTTATATTTATGTTATAATTTATTAAATTAATAATAAATCTATGACATAAACCATGCAATGGCTTAGAGTGTCAAACACTCAAACTCCATGCAAAGCCTTTGAGTGTAATGCACACTATCACCATGCAATGCCTTATCATTAAAATAATGCATATAATGACAAGTGTCATGTGGGCCCCACACGTTCCCAAATGAAAGTGGGCCCACGTCCACTCACGCGTTCGGGTTCGATATTTCCGAAATACCGAACTTGCGTCGCGACGTTAATTAAATCGAATTTAAATAAACAATCGCGCCTAGCGAAATTATTATTTACGTCGCTAACGAATTATTTCTAAATTAACTCGTATGCCCGAATTAAAATCTAATTTTAATTTCGCGTCGAAATCGAATTTCAATTATTATATCGAATAATAATCTTACTGATTAATTCCAAATTAATCGTTCTCTCTCTCTAAATAAGGCACTTTATCCAAGATAAAGTTTCTCCGTAATTAATCCAAGATTAATTAAATTCGAATCAAATATCATAGGTGAATCTTCGGGAAGCGACCCAAGAGACCTCCGGATATTTTGGCAGTAAATACGGTCGTCGGATAATCCGAACACGTACGTACCTCGTACTACGTCTTTACCGATTCACAAGACAAGGTTGGCTTCTAGCAAAGCGCCATGCCTACCCAATTCTCCAGAAATATTCTTATAGGAATATAAGATCTATATCAAGCGTAGTATACCGTAGTATTGCGTACATCGATCCAGTATCGGATGATCACATGCTAGGCCTGGGGCTGGAGATGTCTGTATATCGGACATCAAGCAACTAGTCTCTTTAAATCGGACAATCCTGACCTGGTCATATTGTCCCGACGGTTGCAACCTTTTATAGAGTACTAGTTCTGTGCCCTGCATGATCATCACCTCCATATGTCTGAAGCGATACTTCCATCTTGACATCACATCCAGTACACTACGCTTCTCGATAAACCCAGAAGAGGTGTACACAGAACCGGTTAAGGTCCCCAACCACCAAAACCAAAGTTTACCGATTGTCGCAAGTACTAGCGATGTAAGTCTCAGGTTAAGACCATATACACCTACCCTGATGCGGCCTCCCATAGACACATAGACATACTACCAATGGGATTCCGCGGGGGTCTATCCAGAGCGAAGCTGTTTTCCGTACCATCGGTAAAACACAACCTCCTATCGCACTTGCATAAGTATCCAATACTTAAATATATGAGAACTATGCCGTTGTGCCCTCACAACGTGCACAAGCGCAATACTAGCCTATTCCGCATTATCGATGTCCAGTCTCGATAATACTACGGCTAGGGATATTTAATGATTAAACCTTTATGGATTGATACTGTCTCATATCATCTCAATCCAGTACTAATCATATGGACTTTGCCATTTATATATCAAAGTAAATAAAATTACAAAACGGCAAAAGGCAATTTCATTATCACATAGTTAATTTTGTACAATAATACAATATCATTTACAAACAGTGACGCTATGGGACATAATGTCTAACACAATTTGGTCCGTCTTGTCAATACGGTTATGAATATTTCTCCTTTGACTACATCCGAGGACGTGCCTTTGCTGGAGGGTTGTAGCGATAGAGATTATTTTATACCGGATGTATATCAGATATTAGATAAATTCAAGTGAAAGCGGAATCCTGAACGTGCCCTAGCTGTCAGGGTTACGCAAGTAGTAACATGAGTTTATCATTGGCAAGTTTAACCTTGGTACGTCTCCTTGTGGGCCTGCCTTATCGAAGCGACACGAGAAAAACCAGGACCGGGTACTTAGGAGTCATTAGTGAGTGATTCACAAATGAGTTGTCTACCTGATGAATATACGTAGGCGAGACCGTGCCTCTGCTGTGAGCCGAAATATATTCACGGGATCCACTTTTCACTATTTGTATTTAATTTAATTATTAAATTTGTATTCTGTTTGGGGATTACAGTATTGCATGATTTAGTGGGAGAGGCATTTTAGATTAAAATCCATGATCTAGTTTATGCTTATGATATTATATGAAACTGCTTAAATTTCTGCTAACCGTTTTTTGTGATCTATATAATAGATTACGAGATGGCGGCACCATCCACAAATCAGTTTGCGCGTATGCTTGATGCGAACAAACTGAAAGGCGTTGATAACTTTGCAGACTGGGAATTGGATTTTAGGATTGTCCTCGATTCCGAGAAATTGAGATATGTTCTTGAGGGTCCGCTGCCCCTTGCTGTGGCAGAGGACGCTACTCCGGAAGAACGTGAAGTCTTCCAAGCTTGGAAGGATGATGACTTAAAAGTTAAGTCATACATCTTAAGTTTACTTTCACCGGGACTCAAGAAATAATATTATGGCATGTCAGATGCCTATACTATGATGACTCGATTGAGACAGTCATTTGAGAACCAAGAACAAGTGATTGTTCATAAGGTCGCAATGGAATTGTTCCATGCGCGACTGGATGAGGGGCAAGCTGTTAGCCCACATGTTCTTCAAATGATCGATTTGATCGATCAATTGAGGCAACATAATCTCATCCTGAATGACATTCTCGGTAGGAGTGTCATTCTTGGTTCGCTCCCAGCTTCTTATCGTCAATTTGTGATGTATTTCAACATGAATGGGATTATTTGCACCTACCAAGAGCTACATAGGATGTTGCTCACGGCGGAAGAGGACCTCAAGAAGGGATTACCGACTCGCCCTCCGACCCACTTCACTTTCTTTCTGTTTCTTCCCAGATTGGATCAAAGGAAAAGAAGAAAAAGGGAAGAAGAAGAAGGGTTTCGGTCCTCAACCACAGGCAAAGATAGCTAAGCCCAAAAGGGCTTCTGAAGACAAGTGCCATCACTGTAGAAAAGTCGGGCACTGGAAAAGGAACTGTCCTGACTACATCGCCCAGCTAAGGAGGGAGAGAACAGCTACATCAGGTACATTTATTTTTCCAGTTATTGATATATCTTTGGCTTGTGAAGCCGTTACATCCAACTGGATTTTTGATTCTGCTTGTCCTATTCACATTTGCAATTCGTTGCAGGTGCTGAAGGAAAGTAGAAGACTGAAGCCTGGAGAGATGCAGTTGCGATTCGGGAGTGGAAACTCTCTGGAAGCAGTTGTTGTGGGAGTATGCGAGATCTCATTGCCGAATGAGACACTTTTGTTAAATGACTGCCATTTTGTGCCTGGATGTGTAGCTAATATTATATCACTTTTGTATTAGTTACAGATGGCTTTTGTATTAATATTAAGAATTGTTCTTTATATTTATATGATAAAAGTAATATTCAGATCCTTTGTTGTCCAAACCAGCATGGTCATTATATATTGCAAACTTCAAAAGATATTTTAAATACTGGAGTTAATAACGTATTTCCTGTAATTAATAATACTGAACTTTGGCATATGCGGCTGGGTCAAATAGGCGTTAAACGCTTTACCCAATTGGTTAGGAATGGTTTGATACAGATCTTACCATTGAATCCTATCCAACTTGTGAATCCTGTATTCAGGGTAAGATGACCAAAGCCTCATTTTCTGGTATTGGACACCGCGCCACTAACTTACTGGAACTCGTACATTCTGATGTATGTGGTCCACTAAGTCAGACTGCTCACAGTGGTTATTCGTACTTCGTTACCTTTACTGATGATTTGTCATGGTACGGTTATGTGTATTTGATGCGACATAAATCAGAAACTTTTGAAAAATTCAAAGAATTCCGAAATGAAGTAGAAAAACAAACTGGTCAATATATTAAATGCCTACGATCTGATCGAGGAGGTGAATATATGAGTGGTGAGTTCATGGATTAGATGAAAGAGAATGGGATTCTCGCTCAATATACTTCTCCAGGTACTCCACAGCATAATGAAGTATCTGAGAGGAGAAATCAGACTTTATTGGATATGGTCTGATCGATGTTGAGTTTCACAGACTTGCCCTATTATTTGTGGGGCTACTCTCTTTTAACAGCTGCATATCTTTTGAATAAGATTCCTTCAAAGATATTCCTACGACACCGTATGAGATATGTTTCGGTAGGAGACCAAATCTTAGTTACATTAAGGTTTGGGGTTGTCCTGCCTATGTCAGGGTGGCTCAGCAAGATAAGCTTTCACCTCGAGGGAAAAAGTTTAGGTTTGTCGGATATCTTTCGAATACGAGGGGATATCTGTTCTATGATACCGAGCATCGAAATGTGTTCGTAGCTCGCTTCGTAAAATTTCTAGAAGTAGAATTTTTGTCAGAATGTGGTAATCATAGACAAGTTGAACTTGATGAAGTCCAACCTGAAAACAACGAACCAACTGAGGAACCTGAAGTTCAAGTAGATGAAGGACCTTCAACACACACACTTCGTAGGTCAGAAAGGGTATCTAGACCTCATAAACGCTTGTATTTGATACAAGAAAAAAGTCTGGATGTTCTCTTAGTTAAAGAGACTGATCCTTTCACCTATAGAGAATCGATGTTGGACATCGACTCCGTGAAATGGCAAAGTGCCATGAAATTCGAGTTAGACTCAATGCATGAGAATCAAGTTTGGGACTTGGTTCCACTTCCCGAAGGAATTGTTCCTATCGGTTGTAAATGGGTTTACAAGAGGAAGCGCGGGCCTGACGGTAAGGTTGAAACTTACAAGGCCCGACTGGTAGCAAAAGGTTACACGCAGCAACCTGGCGTCGACTACGATGAAACTTTTTCACCAGTAGAAATGCTTAAGTCTATTCGGATTTTGCTTTCTATAGCTGCGTATCATGACTACGAGATTTGGCAAATGGATGTCAAAACGGCTTTTCTAAATGGATTTCTTGATGAAGAATCTATATGGAACAGCCGAAAGGTTTTGCATCCAGCGAAAACTCGGGTATGGTGTGTAAGCTTAAGAAGTCCATTTATTGACTTAAACAAGCTTCACGAAGTTGGAATCTTCGATTCAACGAGATTATTATCGTCTGGTTTTCTCAAGAATTCGGAAGAATCCTGTGTGTATCAGAAGGCCAGTGGGAGCATGGTCGTATTTTTAGTCCTATATGTTGATGACATCCTAATCATTGGGAATGATTTAGGTATGTTACAAAGCGTCAAAGCGTACCTCTGTAAGAATTTCTCCATGAAGGACCTGGGAGAAGCTTCCTATGTTTTAGGGATAAAACTCTATAGAGATAGACAAATGAGGCTGATTGGGTTATCCCAATCAACGTACATAGATAAGATCTTGGAACGGTATAATTTTGGTAAATGTAAGACAACAAACATACCGTTCAGACATGAGATTCATCTTTCTAAGAAGATGAGTCCACAAACAGAAGATGAGAAGGTTAGAATGTCTAACCAACCTTATGCTTCGTGTTTGGGTAGCATAATATATGCCATGTTGTGTACGAGGCCTGATATCAGTTTCGCTATTAGCGTAACTAGTAGATATCAGTCCAATCCAGGTAATGACCATTGGATGGCCATTAAACAAATCCTCAAGTATCTTAAATGTACTAAGGATAAGTTAATAATTTATGGAGGAAACGAACTGCAAGTTAACGGGTATACGGATTCCGATTTCCAATCGGATCCCGATGATAGAAAGTCTACATCTGGATTCGTATTTACCCTTAACGGAGGTGCAGTTTGTTGGAAGAGTTCCAAACAGGGATCAACAGCAGATTCCACCACTAAGGCGGAATATATTACAGCTTCTGAAGCTGCAAAAGAGGCTGTGTGGATAAATAACTTTATCACAGAATTGGGAGTTGTCCCAAGTATCGAGAATGCGATTCCATTATAATGTGATAATATTGGAGCCATTGCGCAAGCAAAGGAACCGAGGGCGCATCAGAAGTCGAAGCATGTGGAATGCAAGTACCACATCATTCAAAAGATTGTGTCGCGAGGGGATATTGTCATGTGCAAGGTACCGAGTGAAGATAATGTAGCAGACCCGCTGACGAAGGCCATACCTCCAAAGTTGTTTGATAAACACGTGGAGTCGATGGGTATTAGATACAATCGTTATTGGCACTAGAGCAAGTGGGAGTTTTCGTTGAGGTTGGTGCTCACAGTGCCAATTCCCGGTTGTATTTCTTTATGAATACTTCTGTAAAACATTATTATTTTGAATAATATATGCAGTTTCTATAATATAATGTATCTTTTAATATGGTAAAGACGTAATGACCTTAGAATGACTAGTCATGGTATAGTTGCAAAAGCGTCACAACTGACATTGAGTTGTATCATGACGTTATCATTCTCAGACAGTTCCTGGTCAAGGTTTACATTAATTGGTCAATATAGTAAACCCGTTGAGACCGGTACATGTCGTATACTGGAATATATGATTCCAATGGTTTCTCAATGAACAATAAGTCTTGGAGACTAGTATAGACGTGTAGGTGTTTATAGCGGATAAACATTGAACGACTCACCGAATATTCTTAATGGATGGTACACCAACGTCAATAAGAATCTTGTCGGGTTGAGTAGCACTTGTGATTCTTAGACTCAAGATGCCACTGTGGGCACATGAGACATCTTCTACACTTAGATGGCAGTCACGTCACCGATCTATTAAGATCGATCAGACCTCCGCCTGTTCGTTGGGTGTAGATAGATCCTCAGGGTGTCATGTGCGTATCAAGATAGGATCCGTTAGTTTTGTGTATCAGAGCATATATAGTCAATATGATTAGCAATCAGATAAAACCATGGGCTCGTGGTACAGTTTAGAAGCCAATTCTAAACATTCTTTTTCAGATTGCTAATAGAATAGTCGACTGGATAATCCCCATAGAGATTTGAAGTTTACATCTATATCTTTGGGATATATCCGGATACCTGTAATGGAGTATGATTCAGCGAGTTTATCTGTGATCGTCATAATTTACGGGTGGATAAATTATGGACACGAAATTGGATTTCGTGACGGATATGCATGAATCTAGAGAGTCTCAATAATGAAATATACTCGTAGAGCACTAGAGCAACATTTATAAATAATATTGATTATTTATAAAGTCGTTTAAAGGTTAAACGTAAAATACATGTTTAAGGACCCGATAGTCATTTCCTTAATTTTTGTGTATTTACATTTAATACTTGATTAATTTAAATACACATTAATTAATTGTCAAATTGAGATATTTACTAATATCATAAATGAATATATGTATTTAATATTTAATGTAAATATAATACATATATTTAATATATTTGTATTTAATTAATTAATTAATTATTTAATTGTTAAATGATTAAATTAATTAAAATATAAATATCTTAAGGTTTAGATATTTGTTTTAATGACTTGGTTGCCATTGTTGACTTGTTGAAAATTATCATTAAAGTGTAATGATCATTTTATCAACATGGCTTAATGAAATTCAAATGAAATTGAAATTAATATGCCTTGTTTTTTCTTAGGCCAAATTCGGCCAAGGCCAATTTGTAACAAGTATATATTATTTTGTTTCATTTAGGGTTTTAATAACCTAAATCATTTTATCAAATACTCCATTGAAGAAAGAAAAGAAGTTAGAGAGAAAGAATAAGAAAAATCAAAGAAAGCTTGGAATTTATTAAGTATTTCCAACCTTCCATTAGAGAGTAAATTGTTCCTCTTGTTGTGGGCTTCACTTGGTGATGTTCTTGAGTTTTTCTATTCTTTATTCTTTTTATTTTTCATGGATGAAAGTTTGATGAAGGTGTTTTGCATGTATGATGTTGGAAGAATGTAACTATTGTAGTTATAAGCATTCTATTCATGTTTTTAGAACTTTGTTGCTAATCTAGATTTTTTGACCCACTCTTAAATGACCTAGATTTGATCTATAGTTATTTCATTGTGTTGAGACTTTAATTGGATGGAAGAAACATGATTAAGTAATTGATTTAACTAATTTGGTCTAATTTGTCCAATTTAAAGAAATTGAAAAATTAGGGTTTAAGACCACTTCAAAATTTGGGAATTTTCATTTACATGGTGTATTTGGATGTGTATATGATGCATGTAAAATATTGGGTTAATTGGATTTTGCCTTGATGTGTTTTGAACCATGAAAGTTCAAAATGCACAAACCCCCCCCCCCTAATGGAGGCTCTCGGCCAAGGCTCACAAAATTGGGTTTTTGTTGCTTTTGGTGTTTTGACATTTTGGACATTTTAAATTTATCTTAGAAATGATTTAGAATCATCCAAAATTGATTTGAACAATTTCGGACTAAAATGAACAAAATGCAAAGTTTTGGGGTAATTTGGTAATTATAGAAAAATTTGATTTCTTGTGTATCATTTCATAATTTGAATATTGGACAATTAAATAAATAAGTTTATTTAATTTATCCGAGAAAAAGTTTTGAAATCGGAAAATTTGATTTTCCACAGTTTCCGCTGCATTACCGGATATCCGCAATAAAACCCATACAATATTTACATGATATCCCTCTGTATCTAATTCAAAAAAGTGATATAATATTTACTACGCATCTCGGTACAACATAGCAGTCATGCAGCAAAAGTCTCCCACTGGGTAAGGGAATATCGCATAAGCCCACTGCAATTGCATCCAGAGAGTCACATTTCCCGAACCGCAACTACATCTCTCCAGATTTCAACCGACTACTTTCCTTCAGCACCTGCAACGAATTACAAATGTGAACAAGACAAGCAGAATCTAAATTTCAACTAGATGTGACAGCTTCACAAGCTAATGAGATATCAATAACGGGAAAAATAAAAGTACCTGATGTCGATGCTCTTTCCCTCCTGATCTGGACAAGGTAGTTATAACTTTTCCTCTTCCAGTGCCCGACCTTCTGGCAGTGATGGCAATTGTCTTCAGAAGCTCTATTGGGCTTCGCTACCTTAGCCTGTATAGGAATATTGAAACCTTTCTTCTTTTTTCCCTTCATTTTCTTCCCCTTCGAGTTGAAGTGAGAAGAAGTGGAAAGTGAAGTGGGTTTGGTAGGTGAGTCGACACTCCCTTCTTTAAATCCTCCTCCGCTGTGAGAAGCATCTTATATAACTCAGGGTAAGTGCAGTGAACTCGTTCATGTTGAAGTACATAACAAACTCGCGATACGACGCCAAGAGTGAACCAAGAATGACACACCGTCCCGGAGTATCATTGAGTGGGAAATCATTGTGCCTCAATTGCTCGATCAAATTGATCAAATGAAGCACATGTGTGCTCACAGCCTATCCCTCATCAAGTTTAGAATGGAACAGTTTCATTGATACTCTTCGAACCAATACATGTTCTTGGTTCATGAATGATTCATGGAGTTGTGTCATCATGCTACAAGCATCATGCATCTCAAAATATTGCCTCTTCAGTTCAGAAGCTAGAGAACTGAGAATATATGATTTAACCCTTAAATCATCATCTTTCCTTTTCTGGAAAGTCTCAATCTTTTCTGGTAATACATCTTCAGATATAGCAAAGGGTAATCGACCCTCCAATATATATCTCAACTTCTCAGATCTGAGGACTGTCCTCAAATCTATAACCCAGTCAGCAAAGTTCTCAACGCCTTTAAGCTTATTTGTATCCAACATACGAGAAAAATGGTTGTTCGAAGAAGCCGCCATCGCAAATATATCACATAGATAGTGAATAAACGGTTAGTAGACAAAACAGTTTCATATAATATCAAAAACATTAAATAGATCATGGATTTTTTTATCTAAAAAAGCCCATCCCACTATTTCATGCAAAACTGTAATCCTCAAACAGAATACAAGACAAGTAATAATCAAATTAAATACAATAGTGAAAAGTGGACCCCATGAATATATTTCAGCTCACAGCTTTGGCACGTTCTCGCTTACATATATTCATTAGGTAGACAACTCATTGTTAGTCACTCTCTAGTGACTCCTAGGTTCCGGTCCTGATCGTTTCTCATTGTGACAACTTTGGCACGTTCACAAGAAGGTGTATCAAGGTTAAAATTGTCAATGATAAGTTCAAGATACTTACATAACCTTGACAACTTTGGCACGTTCATGATTCCATTTTCGCTTGAATTTACCTATTATAACAGATATATCTGGTACAGATAAATTCCTACTGGCTATATCCTCACAACTTTGGCACATTCTCGCATATAGTCGTAGAATATTTATCCATAAGCCGTATTGACAAGACGGACCAAGAAAAATACATCAAATACATATTAATTATACAACCTTATTAACAGTAGGGATTTTCCGCAAAATACGTTATTCACTTTATTTAATCAAATTAAATAAACACATGCATGCATAAAATAAAGATTAGATTAAACATTAAATTTAAAGGCATAATCATATTATGTGTTCAGAATCAGACTCGTTCTCATACCATTTTGTAGGGGATTTTATTGGTAAACGCAGCGTAAAGCGGAAAAATAAATTTTTCCGATTTCAATAATTCTTCTCGGGCAATTAAAATAAACTTATTTATTCTAATTACTCAATATTTAAAAACTGAATTTTTTACCCAAAAATCAGATTTTCCCATATTTGCCGTAAGACTATAATAATTTGTATTTTGATCATTTTAGTCATAATTTGTCAAATACAAATTTAAGTGATTTCAAATCACTATCAAAATAATATATATATATATAATATATATATATATATATATATATATATATATATATATATCATATAAATCAAAATACAACTCACAACACAATTCCCAAAAATTCTTGCAATTGCCTAATGCTCCCCAAATTTTCAACTTTTTGCATTTTGGTCCAAGTGTGTTCAAAACAAGTTTAGATGAATTCCAATCAACACTAAAAGATTTGTACATCGTATATACATCATTATAGAACAGATATATGAAAAGCCCCAATTTTGATGGAGGTATAAACCCTAATTTCTCAAATTAATCTAATTAATAAAATTAACCAAAATTAACCAAATCCAACACTTTAATCTAATATCTACAACACCAAACAAGTCTCGCCACTTTTGAAACAACTCAAGAACAATTCTAGGTCATCAATGAGAGGCCTAACAACTCTAGAATGGCAACAAGATCATCAAACGATCAAAAGTGTGCTTATAAACCATTTATAAACATACTTTAATAAACATACTTTAATAAAAATACATGCATACATCTTTCAGTCAGGCATCCAATCAATTTATTACAAAACTAAAAGAGTAGAGAAACAACCAAACATCAGATGTTGTATCCAAGAACCATAGAAGTATTTTTCTAGTTGAAGAAATGTAACGACCCGGGTTATTTTTAGCGTGATGTGTGAATTTTATTTGCGCTTGTGTGGCCGATCGAGCACGAGGTTTATTTTTACAACTAAAATGGGAACTTTTATTGAATTAATTAAAAGTTTTCATTAAATCAACTTGAGGTATGAAATTGATAATTATCACATTAATTTTAAAAATAAATCTAGACATCTATAGACACACTCACACATGTGAACACATAACCCACACACACGTGCACATTCAAAACACACACACAGCAGTTCATTCACGCACAGAAAACAGAACAGGGAGAGAGTAGAAAGAGGAGGAATCGAAGAGAGAGATAGCAGAGAGAGAGAGGGACCGAGAGAATGTAAATAAGAAAACAGAAGAGAGACAGAACAGTGAGATGAGAAGGGCAGAGCGAGCAGAGAGAGAAGGAGAGAAACGGAAGCCGAGAAAGAGGAGGGAGAGGAGAGAGAGCTGAGGCGAAATAGAAGGAGAGAAGGGGATGAATCGAGAGAGTCCATGAGAGAAATCAGAGGAGAACCGAGAAGAAAAGAAACAGAGGAGGAAAGAGAAGAAGATGATGATGCCCAGAGTGGTAAGTACACTATTGCCATGAATCCCTTGAGAATGATTAATTGGGTCATTTGGGTTTTGCTTAGATTTCGAAATATGGTATGATAATGAAATAATAACATGTAGAAATCATCTAGACTTGGTAAATGAAAGGAAATCAGAAGAATTTTTTTTTAAATTGAAGAAATTAGAAATTCGAGGATGATTCGGCAGTAACCCTAGGAAATAAGTTTAATGTTGATGTTGTGAATTGTTTTGTGTTAGGTTCAGTTGTATATTTATTTTTAGATTGTATATGGCTATGGCCGAATAGTATAAGCATGTTGCAGGTTTAGTGCTAAACTGGTTCAGTAATTGGACTATGGATATACGTATGTGTTGGATTGGATGAGAATTTATGATATATATTTGTTAATATGATGAAGTGACTTTGACTGTTTGGGGAAAATAATTTCTGGGTTGGAGTTTAAGCCTTGGCCGAATGGGTAAAAGGGGTTATATTGTTTCTCTTGTAAAATAAACAAGAGGATGAGTGCTTTGTATATTTGGTAAAGTTAATGTATCTGACAGTTTCAAATTCTAAGATTGATGTGCTAAAAGCCATGGCCGAATGTGTGAAGTTATGGAATTTGGATTTTGATAGTTTTGATGATAATACGAATCGTGTGTAATGTATATAAAGTGATAAACTAATGTAAGCCGATAGACTTAACATGTTAGTAATTTGATTATGTTAGTTAAGCATTATTGAGCAAATTTTGGTGCCGTCGATGATGACCTATCATGAATTGAATAGGTAAGTGATGAAAACTCAAGAAATGTCAAATGAGTCACTTCTCTTATTATGGCCGAATATGGAAGGGGAAGAAATGTGAATTTGATTGCATAGCAACGACATGTTGAACCCTTATTTGAAATACTAATGCTATATTTGAACGTGTGATTGTTGATTATTCCTAAACTTGTTATGTTATCTTGGCTGAACAATGTATATGTAGCAAGGGAAATATTTTCTTAGATTTGAAAAAATTGGAAGTGTTAATGTGTTCATGAGAATGTTTGAGGATGGTTATATTGGAATTGGTTTGAAAATTTTTCTAAGGCAATGAGAGGCCACTTGGTCGAATGCATATATGAGGGGTTGATGCATTTTGTGTTTGTTAAGCTTATTAACATGAGTTTTGATGTTTAATTAAAATGGTGATAGGTTGTAAAGTGTGTGATGGTTGAATGAAAGTATGTGATTAAGGTTGATTTTGTGATGTATTGTATTGCAGTAATGAATATGAGAAAGTATGAATATGATAGCATAGATAAAAGTATTTATGGGAAGCATGATATGTTTATATGAATACAAGTGTGAAATATATACATTATATGAATGAGTTGAACTAGGATGTGACAGGGATGAAGTATAAGCATGTTGATAAATATGTTTGAAGGTATATAAAAAAAAAGGTCATTTGTGATTAGATCGCCAAGATGTATAAATGATGAAAGGTCCATATGATTAGTTCCTGGATTGAGATGATATGAGACAGTATCAACCCACGAAGGTTTAATCATTAAATATCGCTAGTCGTAGTATTATCGAGATTGGACATCGATAAAGCGGAATAGACTAGTATTACACT
The DNA here is from genome assembly GCA_019454045.1 of Zanthoxylum bungeanum. NCBI lineage: Eukaryota > Viridiplantae > Streptophyta > Magnoliopsida > Sapindales > Rutaceae > Zanthoxylum > Zanthoxylum bungeanum. The sequence continues at coordinate 23,318 of SKCR01024854.1, forward strand.
TGTGCGCGTTGTGTGGGTATAACGGCATAGTTATCATATATTTGGGTATAGGATACTAATGCAAGTGTAGTAGGAGGTTATGTTTTACCGATGGTACGGGAAATAGTTTCTCTATAGATAGACCCATCAGAATTCCATTCGTAGTATTACTATGTGTCTATGGAAGTCCGAATCAGGGTAGGTGTATTTGGTTTTAACCTGAGACTTGCACCGCAAATACTTGCGACAATCAATGTACTTTGGTTTTGGTCGTCCAGGGCTTTAACAGGTTCTGTGTACGCCTCTTCTAGGTATATTGAGAATGGTAGTGTATTGGGTGTGATGTCGAGATGGAAGTATCACTCCAGTAATAGTGGAGATGATGATCACGTAGGATACGAAACTCGTTCTCTTATATGCTGCAGCTATCGGGATATTATGACTAAGTCATGTTTATCCGATTATAGAGACTAGTTACCAGAGATCCGATATGTGCTTCGTACGGGGCAGACACATTTCCAGCCCCAGACCTTGCACGTGACATCCGATGCTGGATCGAAATACGCAATACTACGTATATTACGCCTGATATAGATCACATATTCCTGTAAGGATATTTCTGGAGAATTGGGTAGGCATGGCGCTTTGCTAGAAGCCAACCTTATCTTGTAAATCAGTACAAACGTAATACTAGGTACTTACATGTTCGGATAGTCCGACGACCGGATTTACTGCCAACATATCGGGGATCTCATGGGTCGCTTCCCGAAGATTCACCGATGACGTATGACTTATACTTTATTAATCTGGGATTAATTAATGAGAGAGATAAAATTAATCTAGGATTAATTAGGGAGATATTTTATCTGGGATAAAGTATTATTAAAGAGAGAACGATTAATTTAGATTAATCGATAAAATAATATATTCGATATATTATACGAAATTGGATTTCGACGCGGAATTAAATTTAGAATTTAATTCGGGTGAACGAGTTAATTTAGAATTAATTCGTTAGCGACGTGAATAGTAATTTTTGCTAGGCAAAGTTATTTAATTAAATTAGATTTAATTTCGTCGCAACGGAAAATTCGTTAATTTGGAATTAGCGAACCCGAGCCCGAGTGTGTTTGCGGGCGCACTCGCATTTTAAATTCGAGTGCGGCCTACAAGTCACATCAAGCGTCAAATCACTTGTCACTTTGAGTGATGTGACAATTTGTCACTTGATTGATTGATGGAGGTGGTTGGCATTAAAGCCTTGGCTTTTTGAAAAGCAAAAATTGGTAAATGAATTTCGTAATTCATTAAGTGTATTACATACACAATTTTTCAACAACCAACACACTCTTCTCTCTTTCTTCCTCTCCCTCTCACGCCCAAATGGGCTTTTTTCTTATGGTTTTTGGCTCACTGCTGAGAGCAATGAGAAGCAAAACCTAGTGAATTTTGTGGCAAAAATCAAGAGAGCTAGCACTCAAAATTGAACATACTAAGGTGATAGGGAACCGCACATGTGAGCATGGAATTTCATCACAAAGCTTGGAGCTTCAAGGATCATCCATGGCCGAATTTGAGGAGCTTCAAAACAGCCCACTGCCGAGCATCTTGGAGGAGGTAGAAAAGTTTTGTTCTTCGACTCATCGCCTCAACGATCGATGTAAGTATTCCACAACTTCTTCGTGTATTCGCACTTATGTTTCTTGCTTGAATCGATCCTCGGGACCTTAGAGAAACCCAATAATGTATCAGAGCCATTTGAGCATGAAACTTGAATTTACGGTTAAAATTGTGTAAATTATTTTTGAGCATGATTTGATAAAATTACTTGATTGAGTATGCTTAAATGATGTTTAATTGAAGTTTGATTGGATCAATTTCATGAAAATTTGATTGGATCATTTTTTGCCCAAAAAGTTGGCTTGGCCGAAACTTGATGAACCCTAAATGTCTTGGTATTTTTTGTTTCGTTGATCATTGGATTACTTGAAACGATTTGGTAATGTTGATTTGTAATTCAATTAGATTGAAACCGAATTGGACATTAAAATCCCCAAAATGCCGAGAGCTTACTAGCATGAAATGGGTTTGATTTTTGATTAAAATGTGTTGGACATGTTTTGATGTTAATGAGCATAATTGATTAGGATAATGATGTTTTGGAAATATTAATTTGGGTGATTAATTATGGCATTACACTTTGAGTAATTAAATTGTGAAATTGGATTTTTGGAATTTAATATAATAATTGGGCCAAATTTGGAATTGGGCTTGTAAAGTTTTAATTGGGCTTATTGGGCTTGGTTGTACCAAGAAAGGTTTAGGCTAAATTGGTTGGATCTAATTGGGCCCAAAACCACATCCATAAAGTCCAATTATGACTAATGGACCTTTAATATTTAATTGGGCCTAAATTGGTTTCTAGGCATATAAATGTGATTCTTTAAATGAGCTTTAGTCTTTGGGTTTGACCCAAGTTGACCAAAAGTCAATGCCTTAAGAAATTAATTAAAAGCACATTGGACTTTAATTAAATTAACATTGGATGTTAATCGGGCTTTGAGACCCGTAAAGATTAGATTTGGAATCTAAGTCGCAAAAAGTTCGTTAATAAAGTGTAATATTTAATTTTAAATTAAATTGTGAATTAGTATTAAATAAATATTAAATTGGATTTAATGTTGTAGTTTAATTTAATTCAAGAATTCGTACTTTGAGTGCTTATTCGCAATATGAGTTTGACTCACATAAAATCAAATCATTGTTTGAACATTGGATGGTCATTAATTATCAGATTAATTAATTGGATTAGATTGATTGATAACATGCTTGTGTGAATACATGGTTGCGATTCATGAATAATGTATATCGGATGGATATTAGATGGGTGGGGCAATTTTGGAAATTGTTGTAATAAATTTAGAATTTATTAATTGGACCAGCGTGTCCAGCCTATTACCTCCTTACTCTTTGTATTTCTCCTCTCACATATTCCCCTCAATGTAAATGAGGTTTCTTTAGAAGTGTTATGTAATCGGGTAGAAGTAATACTTGTGCTAGCGGGAGAGAGGAAAGGGAGAGATTTGATCTAGGATCAATGTGTTAAGTATCCATCTGCATATCATTATTATTTATTTACGCGCCTTATTATGTGTTAGAATGCATGTTTAAGGGTGTATGATGATGAGACCTTAACAAAGATAATAAATTGGTTGCCAATTTGCACGCGAAAAATCCTAACAAAATATTAAGCGTTTTTCCTTCCATTGAGTGATTCTTACTCAAGATCTAGACTGGCATTGGTTTGTTGGCCAAAGTCAAGGCCTTTGTCCGTCGAGGATGTGTTTGAATCACGGGAGCTTTGTTCCATATTGTGTGTCTTGTCCAAGGTGTGATTTGTTGGCCAAAGTCAAGATCACTTCTTGTCCATCGACATTGATTACGAAGCTTTCCATGGTCAATGGGTTCCGCTTAACTGGGATCACTAAGTTTGTTGTGCCAAAGCCAAGGCTTAGTTGATTCAGAGGAAAAAGATTAGGAATATATTCGATATATTGGCATATATAAGATATATGTTTCGGACTTGGATGTCCACCTACTGGATCTAGGAATTGGATGAGATCCAATTGATCTTAGAGATCTACCTAGTTAATTATCATACAATTTGTTGGCCAAAGTCAAGATTGTGTGTTATTTAACGGGATCATAGCCAACTAGGAAACAAGGTTTCCCGAGTACTCAACAGAGGGTTAGAGGCTCGCCGAAAAATAGTGGGAGGCAAGTATTAAATTTGCAATATTCGTTTAATAACTTACCATACGCGCTCAAATCAAATATCATTCGTCAATAAATTAAATGTTAGTTGGACTAATATTTAAATTGTTGTTTTAATAAAACAGTTGGACTGTATTCAAACTAATTTCAATTAATAGTTGATTTTATAATTCGATTATAGTAATCAATATAATTGAAGTTAACTAATTTAAATTATAGTTGATTATATAGTTGGACTATAGTAATCATTATAATAAATAGTACCTAAAATCGTTGATTAAATAGTTGGACTATTAGAATCAAGATAATTGAAAGATTAGTGTTTAAAACATAATCCTGGGTGAAAAATGTATTTAAACGACTTTAATTTTCAAAATTGAGAATAAAGTTTCAGGATGGTCCTGGAAACTAATAAGTTATTTTATTTGATAAAATAACATATTAGGCCTAAGCCTGGAGTTAAGCAAATAATAGAGCATGATATTTGATATTCAGTGATGATAACTTTAGTGCTTAATCCATTAAGCTTGCCAAATAGACTGCTTAATTTCTTAGTTAGAACTAAGATTGGATCCTTAAAGTATGATATTGAAATTGAAGGATCTTCATAGATCTATTCTTAGATCTTAGAAGTACAAAATGCAATAGTAAACTCTTGGAGAGTTAATGGCTATACTCAAGGAGATAATGTTGGAAAATTATGACCCATAGCGTCACTATTTGTACAGATCAGGGTATTGTTGTACAAATTAATTATGTGACAAAGGAGATTGCACTCTTATCATATGTGATTAGATCACCAAGATATATAAATGATAGGAGGTCCTTATGATTTGTTCCTGGATTGAGAATGATATGAGACCGTATCAGTCCACGAAGGATAAATCATTAAATATCCATAGTCAGAGTATTATCGAGATTTGACATCGATAATGCGTAAAAGACTAGTATTACACTTGTGCGCGTTTGTGAGGGCACAACGGCATAATTCTCATATATTTGGGTATATGATACTCATGCAAGTGTAATAGGAGGTTGTGTTTTACCGATGGTACGGGAAACAGCTTCGCTTTGGATAGACCCCCTCGGAATTCCATTGGTAGTATGACAATGTGTCTATGGAAGTCCGAAATCAGGGTAGGTGTATTTGGTCTTAACTTGAGACTTGCACCGCTAATACTTCCGACAATCAATATACTTTGGTTTTGGTCGTCCAGGGCTTTAACCAGTTTCTGTGTACGCCTCTTCTGCGTATATCGAGAATCGTAGTGTGTTGGGTGTGATGTCAAGACGAAAGTATCACTTCAGTCATATGGAGATGATGGTCACGTAGGATACGGTACTAGTACTCTTATGCACTGCAGTCATCAGGATAAAATGACAAGGTCATGTTTATCCGATTATAGAGACTAGTTACCAGACATCCGACATGTGCTTCGTACGAGTCAGACACAATTCCAGCCCCAGGCCTAGTATGTGATCATTCGATACTGGATTGACATACACAATACTACGTATACTACGCCTGATATAGATCCTTATATTCCTGTAAGGATATTTATGGAGAATTAGGTAGGCATGGCGCTTTGCTAGAAGCCAACCTTGTCTTTTAAATCGGTATAAACGTAGTACTAGGTACTTACGAGTTCGGATAGTCCGACGACCGATTTTACTGCCAACATATCCAGGGATCTCATGGGTCGCTTCCCGAAGATTCACCGATGACGTATGACTCGCACTTTTAATTAATCTGGGATTAATTAGATGATAGAGAAAATTAATCTGGGGTTAATTGCGGAGATATTTTATCCTGGATAAAATATCATAGAAAGAGAGGAAACGATTAATTTGGAATTAATCGATAAAATAATATATTTGATATATTATACGAAATTGGATTTCGACACGGAATTGAAATTAGATTTTAATTCGGGCAACGAGTTAATTTAGAATTAATTCGTTAGCGACGTGAATAGTGATTCCGCTAGGCATAATCATTTAATTGACCCGAGTTGACCAAAAGTCCACGCCTAAGAAATTAATTAAAAGCCCATTGGACTTTAATTAAATTAATATTGGATATTAATCAGGCTTTAAGACCCGTAACGATTAATTTGGAATTTAAATCGTAAGGGTTTATTATAAAGTGTAATATTTAATTTGGAATTAAATAGCGAGTTAGTATTAAATACAAATTGAATTGGATTTAATTATTTAGTTTAATTTAATTCGAGAATTCATACTTTGAGTACTTATTCGCAAAACGAGTTTGACTCGCGCAAAATCAAATCGTTGTTTGAACATTGGATGGTCATTAATATTCAGATTAATTATTGGATTAGATTGATTGATAATATGCTTGTATGAATACATGGTTGCGATGCATGAATAATGTATATCGGATGTAATTTAGAAGGGTGGGGCAATTTTAGAAATTGTTGTAATAAATTTGATTTATTAATTGGACTGTGTGTCCAGCCTTATTACCTCATTATTCTTTGTATTCTCTTCTCACCTATTCCCCTCAATGTAAATAAGGTTTCTTTAGAAGTGTAGTGTAACAGGTAGAAGCAAATACATATGTTAGCGGGAGAGAGAAATAGAGAGATTTGATCTAGGATCAATGTAAAGTATCCATCCGCATATCATTATTACTTTATTTATACGCGCTTTATTATGTGTTTAGAATGCATGTTTAAGGGTGTATGATGATGAGATCTTAACAAAGATAATAATTTGGTTGCCAATTTGCACTCGAAAAACCCTCACAAATATTAAGCGTTTTTCCTTCTAATGAGTGATTCTTACTCAAGATCCAAAACTGGCATTGGTTTGTTGGCCAAAGGTAAGGCTTTTGTCCGTCGAGGATGTGTTTGAATCACGAGAGCTTTGTTCCATATCGGTGTCTTGTCCAAGTTGTGGTTTGTTGGCCAAAGTCAAGACCATTTCTTGTCCATCAACATTGATTACGAAGCTTTCCATGGTCAATGGGTTCCGCTTAACTGGGATCACTAAGTTTGTTGTGCCAAAGCCAAGGCTTAGTTGATTCAGAGGAAAAAGGTTAGGCAATACATTGGATGTATTGGTATATATAAGATATATGTTTCGGACTTGGATGTCCCCTTACTGGATCTATGAATTAGATTGGATCCAATTGATCTTAGAGATCTACCTAGTTAATTATCATACAATTTGTTGGCTAAAGTCAAGATTGTGTGATATTTAACGGGATCCTAGCCTACTAGAAAACACGGTTTCCCGAGTACTCGACAGAGGGTTAGAGGCTCGCCGAAAAATAGTGGGAGGCAAGAATTGAATTTGCAATATTCGTTTAATGACTTGCCATACGCGCTCAATCAAATATCATTTGTCAATTAAATGTTAGTTGGACTAATATTTAAATTGTTGTTTTAATTAACAGTTGGACTGTATTCAATCTATTAATTGTAGTTGATTAAAATAGTTGAACTAAATAATCATTATAATAAATAGTACCTAAATCGTTGATTAAATAGTTGGACTATTAGAATCAAGATAAAATTAAAAGATTGACATTTAAAACATAATCCTAGGAAAAATGTATTTAAATGGTTTAATTTTTCAAATTAGGAATAAAGTTTCAGGATGGTCTTGGAAAATAATAAGTTACTTTATTTGATAAAATAACATATTATGCCTAAGCCCGGAGTTAAGCAAATAGTAGAGCATAATCTTTGGAGATTTATGTAATGATAACTTTAGTGCTTAATCTATTTAGCTTGTCGCAGTAGACTCCTTAATTTTTCATCAGCAAACTAAGGATTAGATCCTTAAAGTATGATACTAAAATTGAAGGATCTTCATAAATCTATATTTAGATTTTAGAAGTAATAAATTGCAATACTTAAACCTTAGAGAGTTAATGGCTAATCTCAAGGAGACAAAGTCAAACTTTGCAATAAGGCAAGTAGCGCAAGGCGCACTTTACTTCGATATTCTAGAAACCCGAGGCTTGGCCAAAGGCTTCTGGAATATGAAAAGGGCAAAGGCAAAATCATTATAATCTTCTGGGAAGATAAAAGACATATCCCAAAATGTCTGCCTAAATTGTGGCAAACGGGATCGTGGAAGCGTGACTACCGTTAGGACAAAGCAGACATGAAGGAATTGAAGACGAGCAAGGCTCTGACTTCAAATATGTTTGTCATAATTATGTAAAATACTAGTATTAAAATTGGATTTTAAATACTTAGTATGGTACATAAATATATAATGGTGTTCAGAATCTACTTTGAGCAGGATACTGACTTCCATAGAGATTTATCTGCGAATTGGAAATGAGACGAAAATCGTTGTTTCAACCGTAGATACCTATTTTAGGAACTACCCTCGGGTGTGTACTAAAATTAGGAAACTGTTATAATGTACTAGTTTGACTAGAAACATTATTTCTATATCAGTGTATTATCTATTGCGGATATACCTTTATATTCTAGAACACTAAAGTGTTTTATTATATAAAGATGATATTGAGATAAACACATTAGATGTGAATAACAGAATTTATATTTTGAATATAAATAATCTCAAACATATAACATGACAAACAAATAGCTCGAACTGATTTGATCAGAAGAAACTAATTTGTGGCATTGTTGTCTAGGACACAATTAAACAAGAATCGTATATCCACACTTTTGAAGAGTGGGTACTAGGACTGATTTGATTCCATTCAAATAAAGTCTACGAATCTAGTTTATTAGGCAAAGTGCCTAAAATACTATTTACTTGGTAAAAGTGTAAGTGCCACCGATCTGTTAGCCCTAGTTCATAGTGAAGCAAGTGGGCCCATGTCTAGCTAGGCTAGAGGTGGATATGAATATTTCGTGACCTTTACAGATGTGGCATCGCGTTATGGTTATGTGTTTCTTTTGGAACACAAATCAGAAACTTTTACAGTTTCGACACGAAATAGACATATAGATCGGCTATAGTATTATACCGTCACGGTAAAACCATGATGAAAATACTTAAGCAATAAGTTTCTCGTATACTTGAAAGAGTATAGTATTCTTTCAATGAGGACTCCTCCAGGAACAAGTCATTTGACGTTGTGTCCGAACCGAGTAATCGAATTTTGTTGGACATGATAAGGTTAATCATGAGTCGCTCTGAGCTACCATTTCCTTCAACGGATAAGCATAAACAGTGCATAACTTATTTAGAATAAGGTTCCATAAAAATCTGTTAGACAGACTTCATATTAGATATGAACAGAAAAGAAACCAGGTTTCTCATTCCTGAATATTTGGGTATGCTGGGCATATGTTTGGATGATGCCAAACTGAAACCCAAATTGGATAGTGCCGATTGTAGGTTATTCCTAGGGATACCATAAGTATAGTACTTATACAACTCACTAGAGAACAATTTAATTGTTGCTCGCCATGCGATTTTCCTAAGGGAATACCGATATGCAGTGGTAAGTGGGAGGATAGTAAAACTCGATGAAAATCAGAGTAATACTGTTCCAGGCACCGATTCCAATGGAACACAAATAGTTCATCAAGGATGAAACTATTACCAATAATCTTCGAATACACAAGAACGCGTAAGTCGGAAAGAGTCAGAAAACAACCTAGGGTATGGGTTTCTGATCTCACCTTATAAAGATGTCAATCTTTTGAGGTATACCAACTGACTACGTATGAGGAAGTGATACAAGGTATCGACTCCCTAATATGGCAAAGTGCCATGAATCTGAAATGGATTCCATGTATATCAACTTAGTTTGGACACTAGTTGATGTCCCGCAAGGCATTGTGCCTATTGGTACTTATAAGTCTTCAAGGAAAACATACATGGATGGCAACATACCAACGTATAAGCTAGGCTTTTAGCGGAAAGGTATCGTTATCAACATTGTGTTGATTTCGATTCAACCTTTTACCTGTTGCCACGGTAAATCCATTTGGATAATGCTTGCTAACTCTACATGTTTCATTTATGAAATATGTCAGCTGAACGAAAAATTGCTTTCCTTAAACGGAAACCTTTTGGAGGATATTAAGAACATACTGACGGTTTTTTCGTACCAAAACTAGCAAACAAGGTTTGCAGGTTACTCGATCCATGTATGGATTGAAGCAAGCATTGAGTTCTTGGAATTATCGTTTTGATGTAATCATAGTGGAGTATGATTTAATTCAAAACGAAAATGATTCTTGTGTATATAAGGAGGTTAGTGGGAGCGCACTGACAATAAATGTCCTATCAATAATGATAATAAATCATTTCTTGGAAATGATATTCCCATAAAAATAATCGGTGAAGGCTTGGCTTTCAAGAAAACTCTCCGAGAAATCATGTACGCTACCTGGTGTCTCATACGCTTTGAGCATATGGATTAACAAAAAGGCCAATCCAAGTGATAATCACTGGATTGATATTAAGAACATCCATTAGTATCTTAGAGATCTAAGGATGCTTGTCTTAATCTATGGAGAATGAGAACTTGAAGTGACTGAGATCACTACTGAAAGTTTCCCAACCGATAAAACGACTTTGAGTCGCAAAATGGTACTATACAGTTTGATATAACAGTACAGTGAGCTGAAAATCTTCCAAGCAAGATACTGTTACCGAATAAACAACAAATGCGGGTTATTGCTGCAGCTGAGGCAGCAATAGAAGCCATTTGGGTCGATAACAAATCTAATTAGATTAGATATAATTCTTTTAGCAGCTGAGCTAGGCTACAACACAGGCTAAAGAAACAATGGTCTCATCAACGATCCAGATATTACTTCGATATTCATCTGATTCATTCGGATCATACATCGTGGCGATGTAATGATCGTATAAATCGCATCAGACGATAATCATGAAAATCCGGTGACGAAAACATTTTCTCAACATTTGAGCCACCGTACATAGTTCGGGTGTCAGACACTCGAGTGACTGGCTATAGGCCAAGTGGGAGATTGTTGGACAATTATGACCCATAGCGTCACTATTTTTACAGATCATGGTGTTGTTGTACAAATTAACTATGTGACAAAGAGATTGCACTCTTATCATTTGTGATTAGATCACCAAGATATATAAATGATAGGAGGTCCTTATGATTTGTTCCTGGATTGAGAATGATATGAGACAGTATCAGTCCACGAAGGATAATCATTAAATATCCCTAGTCAGAGTATTATCGAGATTGGACATCGATAATGCGTAAAAGACTAGTATTACACTTGTGTGCGTTTGTGAGGCCACAACGGCATAGTTCTCATATATTTGGGTATAGGATACTCATGCAAGTGTAATAGGAGGTTTTTTTTTCCGATGGTACGGGAAACAGCTTCGCCTCTAGCCCCCATCGGAATTCCATTGGTAGTATGAATATGTGTCTATGGAAGTCCGAAATTAGGGTAGGTTCATTTGGTCTTAACCTGGACTTGCACCGCTAATGCTTGCGATAATCAATATACTTTGGTTTTCGTCGTCCAGGGCTTTAACCGGTTTCTGTGTACGCCTCTTCTGGGTATATCGAGAATCGTAGTGTGTTGGGTGTGATGTTAAGACGGAAGTATCACTTCAGTCATATGGAGATGATGGTGACGTAGGATACGGTACTAGTACTCTTATGTACTGCAGTCATCGGGATAAAATGACAAGTCATGTTTATCCGATTATAGAGACTAGTTACCAGACATCCGACATGTGCTTCGGGGGGCAGCCACACTTCCATGCCAGCCCAGGCCTAGCACGTGATCATTCGATACTGGATCGACATACACAATACTACGTATACTACGCCTGATATAGATCCTTATATTACTGTAAGGATATTTCTGGAGAATTGGGTAGGCATGGCGCTTTGCTAGAAGCTACATTGTCTTGTAAATCGGTATAAACGTAGTACTAGGTACTTACGTGTTCGGATAGTCCGACGACAAATTTTACTGCCAACATATCCGAGGATCTCATTGGTCACTTCCCAAAGATTCACCGATGACGTATGACTCGCACTTTTAATTATCTGGGATTAATTAGATGAGAGAGAAAAATTAATTTGGGATTAATTGCGGAGATATTTTATCTGGGATAAAATATCATAGAAAGAGAAAACGATTAATTTGGAATTAATCGATAAAATAATATATTTGATATATTATACGAAATTGGATTTCGACGGGAATTGAAATTAGATTTTAATTCGGGCGAACAGTTAATTTAGAATTAATTCGTTAGTGATGTGAATAGTGATTTCGCTAGGCATAATCATTTAATTACGTCGCGATGGAAAATTCGTTAATTTGGAATTAGCGAACCCGAGACCGAGATTGTTTGCGAGCGCATTCGCATTTCGAATTCGAGTGCGGCACGCAAGTCAAATCAAGCGTCAAATCATTAGTCACATCAAGCGTCAAATCGCTAGTCACTTCAAACGTCAAATCACTTGTCACTTTGAGTGATGTGACTTGACAACTTGATTGACTTGATGTAAGTTGATGTTTGAGTGTTTGACACTCAAGTGTGATGGTTGATGTGAATTGTTGGATTAATTAAAAGCTATTTAACTTTATTTGATTTTGGTATTTGATTTTTATTATTATTGTATTAGATACACAATTGTAACCACAACCAACACAACTCTCTCTTTCTTCTCCATCTCTATTATTCACGTCCATTTGGGCACATTTATTCACTGGTTTTTTCTGGGCAGAAACCGTGAGGTAGGGAAGCAAAATGTTTGATTTTTGTGGTAAAAATCAAGAGAGCTAGCACTCCGAGAGACATGCGAATGTGATAGGGAAGTCCACCCATGAGCTTGGAATCAACACAAGCTTGGAGCTTGCCTTGAAGATGATCCAAAGCAGAATTTGGAGGAGGACAAAAGGTGGACTACCGTGAGCTGTGACAGTGGGCAGAAACCAGATTTTGTTCGTCGTCACGACGCTTAACCGATCGATGTGAGTATTTCGCAACTCCCTCATTGTTATTCACACATGTTTCATGCTTTGTATTCGATCCTCGGGACTTAGAGATCTCCAACAGATAAAGCCAAAATTTGCAAAAGGCAAGAAGTGTAAGGCGTACTTTTTTTGACATTCCGGAAGGCCAAGGCTTGGCCAAAGGCTTCTGGGGTACTGAAAAGGGCAAATGCAAAATCATTATAATCTTCTGGGAAGACAAAGGACATATCCCAAAATGTCTGCCTAAAATATGGGAAACGGGGACACGGAAGTGTGACTGCCATATGGACAAGGCAGACATGAAGGAATTGAAGAACGAGCAAGGCTCTGGCTTCAAATATGTTTGTCATAAAATATGTTCACTGCTAGTATTAAAATTGGATTTTAGATACTGGTTGTGGTACATAGATATGTACTGGTGTGCAGAATCTAATATGAGCAGTACACTGACTTCAGTTGTGATTTATCTGCGAATTGAAGACGGGACAACTGTCGTTGTTTTGACCGTAGAAACCTAAGTTTAGGAACTACCCTTGGGGTGTGTACTTAAGTTAGGAAACTGTTAAAATGTAACTAGTTTGACTAGATACATTATCTCTATATCAGGGTTTAACCCGTTGCGGGTATACCTTTATATTCTAGAACACTAAAGTGTTTTATTTTATAAAGATGATATTGAGATAAACACATTAGATGTGAATAACAGTATTTATATTTTGAATATAAATAAATCTTAAACATAAGACAAACAAATAGCTCAAACTGATTTAATCAGTTGAAACTTAATTGTGGCATTGTTGTCTGGGACACAATTAAACAAGACTCGTATATCCACACTTTTGAAGAGTGGATACGAGGACGGATTTGATTCTATTCAAATAATGTCTACGAATCTGGTTTATTAGGCAAAGTGCCTAAAACACCTTTACTTGGTAAAAGTGCAAGTGACACCGATCTCTTAGCCCTTATTCATAGTGACGTAGGTGGGCCCATATCTAGCTAGGCTAAAGGTGGATATGAATGTTTCGTGACCTTTACGGATGTGGCATCGCGTTATGGTTATGTTTTTCTTTTGAAACACAAATCTGAAACTTTTATAGTTTTGACACGAAGTAGACAAACAGATCGGCTAAAGTGTAAAACCATCACGGTTGGACCATGATGAAAATACTTAAGCAATAAGTTTCTCGTATTCTTGAAAGAGTATAGTATTCTTTCAATGAGGACTCCTCCCGGAACACGTCATTTTGACGGTGTATCCGAACGTAGAAACCGAATTTTGTTGGACATGATAAGGTTAATCATGAGTCACTCTGAGCTACCATTTCCTTCAACGGATACGCATAAACAGTGCAAAACTTATTTTGAATAAGGTTCCATGTTAATCTGTTTGACAGACTTCATATTGGATATGAACAGGAAAGAAACTGAGTTTTCTCATTCCTGAAGATTTGGGAATGCTGGGCATATGTTTGCACATACCAAACAAGAACCCAAATCGGATAAGTGCCTAAATTGTAGGTTATCATAGGGAAACCAAAGTATAATACTTATACAACTCACTAGAGAACAATGTAATTGTTGCTCGCCATGCTTTTTTCCTAAATGGAATACCGATATGCAGTGGTAAGTGGGAGGAAAGTAAAACTCGATGAAAATCGGAGTAATACTATTCCAGGCATCGATTCCTTAATGGAACAAAAATAGTTCATCAAGGATGAAACTATACCAATAATCTTCGAATACACAAGAACCACGTAAGTCGAAGAGAGTCAGAAAATAACCTGGGGTACGGGTTTCTGATCTCACCTCATAAAGATGTCAATCTTATTGAGGAACACCAACTGACTACGTATGAGGAAGTGATACAAGGTATCGACTCCCTATTATGGCAAAGTGCCATGATATCCGAAATGGATTCCATGTATACCAACTTAGTTTGGATACTAGTTGTTGTACCGCAAGGCATTGTGCCTATAGGTACTATATAAGTCTTCAAGGAAGACATACATGGAAGGCAACATACCAACGTACAAAACTAGGCTTGTAGCGAAAAGGTATCGTTATCAACATTGTGTCGATTACGATGAAACCTTTTAACTGTTGCCACGATATATCCATTTGGATAATGCTTGGTGAAGCTGCATGTTTCATTTATGAAATATGACAACTGAACGTCAAAATCGCTATCCTTAACGGAAACCTTTCGGAGGATGTTTACAACATCCTGACGATTTTTTCGTACCAAAACAAGCAAACATGCTTTGCAGGTTATTCGATCCATGGATCGATTGAAGCAAGCATTGCGTTCTTGGAATTGTCATTTTGATGAAATCATAATGGTGTATGATTTAATTCGAAACGAAAATGATTCTTGTGTATATTAAGGAGGTTAGTTGGGAGTGCACTGACAATGACTGTCCTACATAATGATGACATGTCATTTCTTGGAAATGATATTCCCATAATACAATCGGTGAAAGTTTGGCTTTCATGAAAATTCTCCGTAGAATTCTTGGAGAGAAAACAACATTTATTCTAGGAATAAAGATCTACTGGGATAGATTTAAAGTTGTTAGCACTCTCTGAGAACTCATACATTGAAATATATATACGCGACCTAATGTCTCATATGCTTTGAGCATATGGAGTCTCAATCGGGCCAATCCAAGTGATAGTCATTGGATTAATGTTAAGAACATCCTTAAGTATCTTAGAGGAACTAAGGATGCTGTCTTAAACTATGGAGAAGGAGAACTTGAAGTGACTGGGATCACTATTGCAAGTTTCCTAACCGATATAAACGACGATAAGTCGTAACAAAGGTACTATAAAGTTTGAATAACGGAACAGTGAGCTGGAAATCTTCCAAGCAAGATATTGTTACCGAATAAACAACAATAGTGGATTATTGTTGCAGCTGAGGCAGCAATATAAGCCTTCTGGATTGATAATAAATCTCATTAGATTAGATATAGTTCTGTTAGCAGCTGAGCTAGGCTACAGCGTAGGCTAAAGAATTAATGGTCTCATCAACGATCCAGATATATACTTCGACTATTCATCTGATTCGTTCGGATCATACATCGTGGCGATGTGATGATCAAATAATCGCATCAGATGATAATCATACAAATCCGCTGACGAAAGTCTTTTCTCAGTAATTTGAACGAACCGTACATAGTTCGAGTGTAAGACACTTGAGTGACTGGCTATAGGCCAAGTGGGAGATTGTTGGACAGTTATGACCCATAGCGTCACTATTTGTACGGATCATGGTGTTGTTGTACTAATTAACTATGTGACAAAGGAAATTGCTCTTTTATCATTTGTGATTAGATCACCAAGATGTATAAATGATGAAAGGTCCATATGATTAGTTCCTGGATAGAGATGATATGAGACAGTATCAATCCACGAAGGTTTAATCATTAAATATCCCTAGTCATAGTATTATCGAGATTGGACATCGATAATGCGGAATAAACTAGTATTACACTTGTGCGTGTTGTGAGGGCATAACGACATAGTTCTCATATATTTGGGTATATGATACTCATGCAAGTGTAGTAGGAGGTTGTGTTTTACCGATGGTACGGGAAACAGCTTCGCTCTGGATAGACCCCTCAGAATTCCATTGGTAGTATTACTATGTGTCTATGGAAGTCCGAATCAGGGTAGGTGTATTTGGTCTTAACCTGAGACTTGCTCCGCTAATACTTGCGACAATCAATGTACTTTGGTTTTGGTCGTCCAGGGCTTTAACAGGTTCTGTGTACGCCTCTTCTAGGTATATTGAGAATCGTGGTGTATTGGGTGTGATGTCGAGATGGAAGTATCACTCCAGTAATATTGGAGATGATGATCACGTAGGATACATAAATCGTTCTCTTATATGCTGCAGCTATCGGGATATTATGACTAGGTCATGTTTATCCGATTATAGAGACTAGTTACCAGAGATCCGATATGTGCTTCGTACGGGGCATACACATTTCCAGCCCCAGGCCTTGCACGTGACATCCGATGCTGGATCGAAATACGCAATACTACGTATACTACGCCTGATATAGATCACATATTCCTGTAATGATATTTCTGGAGAATTGAGTAGGCATGGCGCTTTGCTAGAAGCCAACCTTGTCTTGTAAATCGGTACAAACGTAGTACTAGGTACTTAGGTGTTCGGATAGTCCGACGACCAGATTTACTGCCAACATATCCCGGGATCTCATGGGTCGCTTCCCGAAGATTCACCGATGACGTATGACTCACACTTTATTAATATGGGATTAATTAAATGAGAGAGATAAAATTAATCTGGGATTAATTACGGAGATATTTTATCTGGGATAAAATATTATTAAAGAGAGAGAACGATTAATTTGGAAATAATCGATAAAATAATATATTCGATATATTATACGAAATTGGATTTCGACGAGGAATTAAATTTAGAATTTAATTCAGGCGAACGAGTTAATTTAGAATTAATTCGTTAGCGACGTGAATAGTAATTTTGCTAGGCAAAATTATTAATTAATTATATTTAATTTCGTCGCAAAGGAAAATTTGTTAATTTGGAATTAGCGAACCCGAGCCCGAGAGTGTTTGCGGGCGCACTCACATTTCGAATTCGAGTGCGGCCCACAAGTCACATCAAGCGTCAAATCACTTGTTACTTTGAGTGATGTGACAATTTGTCACTTGATTGATTGATGGAGGTGGTTGGCATTAAAGCCTTGAGTTTTTGAAAAGCAAAAATTGGTAAATGAATTTGGAAATTCATTAAGTGTATTAGATACACAATTTTCAACAACGAACACACTCTTCTTTCTTTCTTCCTCTCCCTCTCACGCCCAAATGAGCTGTTTTTCTTCTGGTTTTTGGCTCACTGCCGAGAGCAAGGAGAAGCAAAACCTAGTGATTTTTGTGGCAAAAATCAAGAGAGCTAGCACTCAAAAGAGAACATACTAAGGTGATAGGGAACCACACATGTGAGCATGGAATTTCATCACAAAGCTTGGAGCTTCAAGGATCATCCATGGCTGAATTTGAGGATTTTCAAAATAGCCCACTGCCGAGCATATTGGAGGAGGTAGAAAAGTTTTGTTCTTCGACGCATCGCCTCAACCGATCGATGTAAGTATTCCACAACTTCTTCATGTATTCGCACTTATGTTTCTTGCTTGATAATCGATCCTCGGGACCTTAGAGAAATCCAACATATGATGTATGGTATGGTTAAAAATAAAAGAAAAGAAAGAAAAAAAATATTTAAAAAAAGAAGAAGAAAAAGTTAAACCACCTATAACCGATAAGCGTGAAGCTACCCATGGACGAGTGTTTAGACCACCATGAGGATAAATGCTACCTTAAATGGTAGATGTGTTGAAAGAAATGACAAAAAGGAAAAAGAATAAAAAAATTGTACCATACTGAGCACAAAATAGGCAAATACAAAGTTCTTTTGAGATATCTAGGTTGGTTTGACCCATCAGATCTCAAATTTTGAGACGAAATCATTGAGTTGGCTTACTTAAGTGTCGAGCTGTGACAAAACCTTTACACACACACACAGTGAGTTTGGCTTAGATGATTTATTTAAGAACTTGGATTTTAGTTGCATTGAGTACTTTGAATGTTATTTGATTTCATTAGTAGGAATTCTTTGAGGACAATATTATGTGTAACTATCAAGACTATTTTATTTGCTTTTATTATTTTGGAATGATTGCATGTGTGTGAATGACGTTTGTGGGTGTCGTCGGTGTAAGCCCTCATGAGACTATAACTCGTCCACTAGGGCCGCCTAGGGGTTTAAAGGTTTGTTGCATATGGTAAATGCAATCGTGATCCCTACGAAAGTGGCCTAGTTAATTTTATT
Organism: Zanthoxylum bungeanum; assembly: GCA_019454045.1. Taxonomy (NCBI): domain Eukaryota; kingdom Viridiplantae; phylum Streptophyta; class Magnoliopsida; order Sapindales; family Rutaceae; genus Zanthoxylum; species Zanthoxylum bungeanum. The sequence continues at coordinate 41,912 of SKCR01024854.1, forward strand.
ATTTTTGTTTGTTTATTTTTATTTAGTCTTTTGCTCGGGACTAGCAAAATCTTTAGTTTGGGGGTGTTTAATAAGTGTGGTTTATACCCACTTATTCAGGCATTCTTAGCTTACTATTTTGTTAGGTTTCCTGTCATTTAATGTATTTTATAGTTTTTTTTATGTTTGATTGATAGGAAGCATAAAAAGATGAATCTTGGAGCAATTGGACTTATTTTAAGACCTTACGGACGCTTCAGAAGCATGCAGGAAAGCATAAAATGTAGAAAACTCATCTTAAAAAATAGGGTGGCGTTGCTGCGCCACTTTTGGCGTCACGCCCCCCCACAAGATGCTCACATAGATTTTCCCGAGAGATTGGAGTCGCGACGCCGATTCCGGCGTCACGACGCTGCGGCAGACTCCCAGAATCTTAATAAAGTCGTATTCTACATGCACAAGGACTCCAGAGCTTCCCTATAAATACATATGCTCGTCCAAAGACCTAAGGAGGAGATAAATACACAACTCAAGAGTCAAAACACATATTTTAGAGAGATCCAAACAGGAAGATTGAATAGCGATAATAGGAGATGAATGCGGTGACGTCCAAAGCCGAAGGGATTCAATTCAGGTTTTATCATCTAGTTTCTTCCTTCAATTCTAATGATTTCTATTAGATTCATGACCTTATTTTCATTGTTTATTGTTCTAGAGGATGATGTAGCATATGCTTGAAATTATGTATTATTTGCCAATTTAATTGTTATAAAGTTTTAATTCAGTTTATTTATATTCTCTTGTGTTTAATGCTTCTAGTTTGTTGGCCACAAATTAAGATGATGAATGTTTAGAATCTATCTATCGGGAGTGGAGATTTTGAATAGGATCTAGAGAATATAACCTAGGAGATTTGTAGAGTTCGGGAGAATTTATAATCCCTTTGAAGTCGTTAACAAAGAATCACAAAGTGTAATGAGTTTTTGATTACTAGATTTTTATAGGGATATCGAAGTCTGTAATATTGATAATATTTTCACTCAGCACTCGAGAGAGTGAGTTAGAATAATTTAGGGTTCTTGGCTTATAAACAATGCAACTGAATAAGGATTGATTGACATAGCAAATACATATAAGATAGTTAGGTGAAATCAGATTCTAGAATCTCTTTCATCTTAGTTTATCTTAATTTAACCTTTTGATATTTTGCTTATTTAGTTTTTAACATTATATTTTCTCTTTATATTTTGTATACCGCCACTCAGCAACTCAAGAGCTCTCCGGCTCTACAGAACCGAGTATTGCATTTTGAAATATAATATGAAGTTGAAGGAAAATGATTTGTGCTTAAGAGTTTTCTATTCCTTTAAGTTTGACTTTGTTTCTGCAGCTCATAAACCTTCAAAAATATGTTTTTACTGAGACATCCAACCATAAATTCAATAAGATATGCGTCTTGAGTCAGCAATTCCAGTTATTTACATTCGGTTTTGGTTTTCTAATTACATTCGGTTTCTCTCAATTACACGGCAATGCAACTGGATCTTATAGTTGTGAATTTTATGTTGGTGCAATTCCTAAAAAAGGGAAATTGGTAAGTCTGCTAAGAATTAAGATGGGTACTCAGTCACTGTGTGACTATAAATAAAAAAAATACAGTTATAATGTGATTGAGGTACATTCATGATTAAATTATAAATCACTCAATTGATATATAGCTACATTATGATTGTAGGTAAAAAAAACACAATCACAATGTGACTGAAACACACTTGTGACTAATTTAGCAATGACCCGACTGATAATAATATTGCGTATAGAAGCACATGAAATACTAAATGAAATAGATATGTAACATCCTGGTTATCATGATATATCCACTTCGGTCACTCTTCTCATACATGATATGTTATTATGCATATAATCATGTATTAACAGATTTGAAGTCCTTGTAACCCTTCCCGAGAGTTCAAATTTTTTTTCTAAGATTCACTATCCTTTTTAATTCATTCACTTTCATGAACAGCCCACAATATTTTTGTCATTTATTGGGCTACAAGTATCATTTTCCAGTAATGTTAGTACCGTTAAAAAGTTTAGATACATGGCTACAACTTTTATATTAAGCATGTTCCCATATTTCATGTGGAATAAGTTAAATTTGGGCTTTAAAATTAAGTCATTGGGCTGTGATGAGAACTGGGGGAAATTAAACAATTAGGCATTATAGTTACTTTTTTTATTTAAAAAAATATCGAATAAACTTATGGTCTCGATTATTCTGCGCCACATTCTTTTCTCCTTCCCCTCACCCAGCGAAAATTATATTATGTGCCGGGTGTATATGCCTTCTCTCTCACAGCAGGCGGGTCCCACACAGCTGTGGGGCCCGCCTGCTGTGAGAGAGAGAAGACATATACACCCGGCACATGATATACCACCTCCTCACCCAGGACCAAAACAAGCTTCATTCCCTTTCTTTGTTGTTTCTCTCGGCAGCTGAGGAAGAACTAGTAGATATATGCTTTTCTTTTGCTATTTCTTTAATTAATCTAAGCAAAATCAGTCTCTTAACCTTACTGTAGTAGCTTCCAAGAATTTCCAGTATGATTTTTAGGGTTATCTTCTAATCCATGAAATCCTAGCTAAATTTATGTTTGAGATGCATGAGAAAGATGATTTAAGTGTTGATTTAACATGATTGAAGATGGTTACCATGAATTTGTGCATGGGCAAGTTAGGATAAAGAGGAAAAGGGCTGATTTTGGATTGTGATTTTGTGAATAATTGATGTGCAAGGAAATGTGTATGATTATGGTTAGAGTGGTTGGTATTGTCATGGATTGGGGGGATGGATGGGTTCGTCCTTGTTGCAGTGTGATGAGTTCAAGATCACCCTTAGAATCTGGCTTGCGTCGCAACGCACAAGGGTATACGTCACGATACAACATGGAATGAGGATATTCTATCTCAAATTTACCTTGGGTGCATCGCGATACAGAGAGGGTTGCCTCTGGACGCGAGCAGTTTCAATTGGCTTCGCGACGCGCATGACTTTGCGTCGCAACACATCATAAATTTTAGGATATGTTTCAGTTTGTTTTAAGTTTCATTTTAGTATGTCAGTTAATGCCCCAAGTTCCATGCCATAAGAGGTACATGTATCATTTACGTGTACATTTTGGACCATCAATGCTCAAGTATGCTGATTGTACTTGAATTTATGCTTTATAGATTCTAGCATAAGAGTCCATTCAGTCCCGCCCGACCAAATGAGTAGTAAGTCTAGGCATTAGTTATGTGAGTGGATACTTACTTCTATCTTCCTGATAATTTTTGTAATGTGATTTATGATGCATAATTTGTGATTTACAATACACGATCTTATGTTTTACAATCCACGAATTGTGTTTCATGGTTTACAGCCCATATTTCTAGATACACAATTTACACTACATGATTCACGAATTCCCATTTCTTGATTCATTATCTACAATTCATGATTCACAGTTTTAGTCACGGTTTTAAGTTTATGTTTCTTGGTTTACAATTACGTGTCATGTTTTATAGTTACAGTTCATGATTTCCATTTACAGTTTACAATAATGTTTAATGATTCACAGATATTGATATGATACAAGGAGCATCAAGAAAACAAGCCTTGAAGTATGGATCCAAACATCCAATAATGAAGACTAATAATCCATTCAAGTTATTTGGCAATGAAGGGGTCGAAAATATACAAGCGAATGCCTCCTAGAGGGGGTTAATGATAGTGTTTATTTTAGAGTGGGCCAACTGTTAGGAGCCATAGGTTTTAATATTGGTGTTTATTCTATAGTGGGCCAAATGTTAGGGGCCCAAGATTTTATTTGTAATAAGGATTATTACCTAGGGTTTTTTCTGATTTTTTTAACATATTACAATTAGGGTTTCCATTGTACTATTTAAACAAGCTTTTCATTAATAAAATGCATGAATGTTTTAACAAAAAAAATTAATATTGACGTCAGGCACATTGGTGGTGAGGCCGTGATGGCTAACCATGGAAGGGTGGATTCTCTTCAAAAACTTATTAAAGGGGTTGCTGTCCTTTGTGGCGTTTCAAGTAATTAGGGGTTCGTGAGGCTTTATTCTTCACGGGTTTCTAATCTTCAAACCTCGTTATGCTTTCCTGGGCGCTCATAACTATCTTTTGTGGGTTTCACAGGCTTTGTTCCTGCGGGGTTCACAGGAGTTGCGTGGATACCAATCTCTTGTGGGTTTGTCTGGCTTTGCTCTAGGCAGATTTTCATCAGTTGGTATCAGAGCTTTGGTTGCAGAGCAGGTTATATCATATCGTTTGTGTCTATAATTTAGGGGTTACATTTACATGTCATGATTCACAGTTTATGTTTCACGATTTCAAGTTACAGTCACGATTTACAGTTAGGTTTTATGACTTACAGTCTATGATTGACTTGTTTTCGGCTCACGATTTTCATATTTTCAGCTGATGCTTTACATGTTTACAGTTCATGATTACAGTTTTCATTATATGATTTTCATGATTTCCAGTTTTCAATTCATGCTTTATGTTTCAAGTCCTACGACTTAAATTTCATGACTTTTAAGATATGTAAGCGTACACTGGGACTAATTACATGTTTAAAATTTCAAGTATTTAATAATTTTACAAAATATTAGTACAGTGTCATCCCCTCATGTATAGCTGCTCGAGTATGCTCATGTTCATGTTCATGTGCATATCTTCCTACTTACATGGTGCTAGGTTCCTGCTAAGTATGCTCAGCTTCAGATCGCCTAATGGTTATTTAGAAACCCTCTATTCATGTTCATGTTAACATTCCATTGCTTACGCAAGTAGGTTTCATGCCCCCAAATTATGATACTGGTGTTGTTTTCATGACAGCTATATAAAGTATCTACTTTTAGTTTACGTTCATCAGTTTACAGGTCAATTACAGTTAATGTTTTCCGTTTATAGATTAGTTACAGTTTATGTTTCCAATTTTCAGTTCATGTTTTAGTTTATATTTTTAGGCTTACAGTTCAGTTACAGTTTACGTTTTTTGTTTACAATCTGCAGTTTACGGATTATAATTCATGTTTACAGTTTTTAGGCAATGTTTACAGTCTTCAGACATACTTATAGTACAATAATATTTTTGGCTTTCAGTTCATGTTACAGTTTTGAATTCACGTTTATATTTTATAGTTATGTTTACTGTTTTCAGTTCATGATACAAGTTTCAATTCATATTTTATAGTTACAGCCATGGTTTACAAATCATGTTTCATGATTTTCATTTTATATTTCATGATGTACAGTTTACATGTCACGATTTCAGTCATGTTTAATGTTTACAGAACAGAACAACATTTTAGATATAGTTTATAAATTACAGATATGGTTCATCACTTACAGATTTCAGTTCATGATTTACAATTACGTTTCATGATTTACATGTTGGATTTTTACGCGGTGGAAGCGTGGTTCAGACGAAATGGTAACTTTAAAATTTTTTTAACTTACTGAATTAAATATTCAATATCTTATATGAATAATTCGTTCATATTTCACCTAAAAATTTATTCGATATCAAATAACGACATAATTAATTTAGAAAATATCGCAGAACTATTACGAAAATATTTTTCCGCAAAATAGCATAAAATGCGTTTACGACCGAACCGACCAACCAATACTTAGGCAGTTCATGAGCTGTTCGAACAGTGATCAATTCATAGTTTGAACAGTATTTCTCCGACAAGCCCGAAACTCACTCGGTAACGTAGTTTTTCACCGTTTTCACTCCAAAACAATTTCCCATAAATATCTTAAAGCCTAATGCATATCCAATACATTTAAAAATCATATTTTTCATCACAGAATTTCAAAATCTGATTTGGATATAAAAATAACTATTTTTATGCTTTAAATATATTTTTCTCAACATTAATCTAATTAATATCTACACCAATCACAGCTACCACAATTGAAGAACTCAAGAATAATTCTAGGAATTATTCGAGTGGTCCAATTATTCTAGAATGGAAACCTATCATCATATGACAAAATTGAATTAATATCATGCTGATATTAATTAGTTTTACTTCACATATGCATCTAACCTCTCAATTCATCATCCAAATCAAAAAGCTTCAAAATTTAAGAAAGAAAATAAACCCTAGAATAATTTTAGATACTCAAGAACAATAAAGAATATTAAAATTACCTCAAAATCTCCATATTTCTTGAGCGTTCTTCTTGATTTGATCACTTTCTCTAAAGTTTCTCTCAAGAATTATATTGGAAGCTATAACTTCCCCCTTCCGGAGATGCCGGGAGGCGACATGTTACCCTATCACCCTCAACCTCTAACTAACTAACTCACTAACTGAACTATACTGCTTTTCTTTGTTATTTGACAATCCTGAATCACACACTTACATTGGAGGGCTACATGCCCAACTTATATTAATTAGACAATCTTTGTTCTTTACAACTCTGAAATTGCTATGCTAAACTCTGGTAACTTCGACTCCAACAACCTTAAGTAATGACTCTCATGCAACTTTTACATGACTAGTACTTTAACCATTACAACATTGACTAAACGATATACCTCAGACCTGACTGAATAGTAGACCCAACAACCCTAATGACTACCATCAGTATCCATCCTATCGAGCTCGTCCTCTGAATAGACCTGCAAAATAGAAAACACTGAAGAATATGGGGTTAGATCGATTGAAAAACCTAGTGAGTGGACAATTTAAAGCGTAAACTAAAATGCTTTATGAAAAATTTATTTTCAAAAACCAAAATCATCTCGTTTTACAAGAAAAACTAATCTTGTCTGAAAACTCTTTTTGTCTGAAAAAAATATCTTTCTGTAAATTTTTTCTAGAAACTTATTTCTTTCTGTAAAACTCTAAGATCTCTTATAAAACTAATTTTTTTAAGCTCTTTCATAAAACTATTGTTTCTGAAAATCTCATCTGGAAAACAACTGACGTATAGGGGTGTTACGTATCGCCGTCCCCCCACATGCCTAACTAGTGCCTTAGGGTGTTACGTATCGTCGTCCCCCAAGTCAATGAACTAGAGAAATGAGCGCTAATCAATGTTGTCATACTGGCCCCGAAACTAGGATCTATGGGCATCATATAATACCATCTCCCTAGTAATGAAACTACATGTGAATATGTCTACTATATCCATCAATTCCATAATCCGTCAATTCCAAAAGTCTATGAGATTGGGTTTTTTCCCCCAATCTATAAGAAAATATCATAAAAGAAATAATCTCAAATTATCAAAAGCATGAAAATATATCTAAACTGGTCCAAAAATATTTTTAACTCATCAAAGCATTTTGGCAACTTGGTCTTATCTTAAAGTATAACTTGAATAAAAATAAATTCATATAACTTTATAAATTCAACAAAACTTTATGAAAATAAAATATCCTCTCACAGATTTGGAAACTAACTGGCATTACTTATCGGTGTCGAAGAAAGTCACGGTTCATACCGATAATCTATAATCGAAAAACTTTATTAGAACATAAGTTGTGAGATATACTTATGATCAATAAAAAAATATGCAATTAATGAATACTTTACTTCGCTGAGTTACTAACTTTTAAGCATGGTCTACAAATTTTTACGAGCTGAGGTTTGGAATGACACAAGTACAGGAGTGGAATTTTAGATTCTACTAAGTCGCTGAAATCTTACTGCTTAACATATAACTTTGAAAATTCACTATACTTCAATCAAATGGATTGGGGGCTGAAATTTTAAAAAAATGGACCTTATTGTGTCTGGTTTATGTCAATTTTTATGGATCTCAATTTTGATTTCAGAAACTCAAGTTATAAATCGAAGTTCAGGAGGAGTTCAAGCTAAAAACTGGGTACAGTGGAAGCCAAATTCAAAAAAATTGATTCGGTGTCATATTAAGTCTAAATGTTCTGAATTTTGGATATGTTACTCCTTTATGTGTCTTGTTTACCCAATATTTAATGGTTCATCAATCAGACATATATAACTCATGTTATAAGCGACCGAACACAGCCTTTCCAGAACAGGACAAAAATTGACTTGTCTATCCATCTTCCTTATTTGACAATCTAATTTAATACATTTAATCCAACAACCCTCGGCATAATTTCCACTATTATAATCACTCTTCATAACATACAAAACATGCTTAATTTCTTAATTTAACCCGAGCTTGGCATTACGTCGAACACTTAGTGCGCGAAATGCCCAATCATTATCATTTTCATAACCTTAGCCATCTCTACCCCCATTGCATACATCAACACTCAAGAGTTTATATTACATTAAAAATAGCCTCCTTTCTTCCTTGCTTTACGGATTCTCACACCTCTTTCAACTCAAAATTTTACAACATTACACCTAACCAACACAAACCATTATCCATCATCATCCATAACCATCAAAACAGAAACAAAAACACATCCCTTACTAACCAAGACAGTTTTGGCCAGCCCATTAGGGGAATAAAAATTTGAACATTCTTCACAATAAAGCTCAATGCATTAGTAATATATCATAAGATGCATGAAAATACATACTACAAACTCTACTATAAGTAAAATGCCAAAGATATGAAAAGCTAGGGCTTTGAACGATTTAGGGATTTTTTTTATATGTTCAAAACTGAAATTAAAGGATGGAAAGAAGATAGGAAGCTTACCTGTGTGAAGATAAAGCTTGGAATCATCAAAATTTACTTGAAAATTGGAAATATTTGAATAACCAAAAATGGCATGATGGAGCTCTCCCTTTCACGTTTCGTTTCTGATTTTTGAGGATGAACGAATAGTAGGGGATTTATATAAGAAATTAGCTGATTATTGAGTTGCAAGGAGTGACTAGAAACTATGCCATGTGGCAAAAATTTAGGCAGTCACATGTAACACTATAGCAGACACAGAAATCATGATTTTTGACTTATTTCTGCTCCAAAGTTGGGAAAATACTCAACATAAAAGTTGTAGGTCTTAGTCTTAGCTTTGCGAAGATATAACATTCACTGAAATTAGAAATTGTATGAAAAATTTAAGGGTAAAATATTAAGGGATGTCTCGTATTGAACGGAAAAAAATTTCGTACCGGAACTGGCAAAGATTTATCAAATTTCCAAAAAAATTATTCCACGAGCATATTCATACTCGTTCATGATTTATATCACATATCAAATCACGCACACTGAAGCGGTCTTCGAAATTTATGTCAAAAATATTAGGGTGTTATATACTCCCCCCTTAAATAGGATTCGTCCTCAAATCCCATTTAAGGTTGAACTTCCGCAATATTTACTCTGAGCTACATGCTATTTCATAGCTTGCCAACTACCAACTGACTATATTCTCATCACCAAATCTACTTTAACATCTATATTATGTTGTGTTCTTACGATTTTCTATACGCTATCATTCTATCATGGGGCGATGTGATATATATGTTGGAACTTATATGTCATAATTTTGAAGTCATAACTGAGGCTATAGTTCATTATAAATTCATGTAATATGATTTGAAAATATGAAATAAAACTCGCAATATAGGCTAGAACATGCATTCATGGTATGGATTTAGGCAAATTATATATTTGTCCACGTGAGTCCATATTCTGCTGTAAGTTATTCTCTATCTTTTAGATTCATCTAGACTCATTGACTAAGTTCTCTACCAAATGCCTTATTTGATATTTGTTTTACCTAAACTCTGTTTCATGTCTAATGGATCTTGCCATTCTTGCACCTACTATACATAATCCTTAACTTATCTTAACTTGTTTTTGGTTTCTGGTATCATGTTACTCATATTTTCATGAGTTAACTTCTTTCCTTCTTTATCATTAATGCCTTCTAATATTCCAACCATAGTATCGTCATCGATCAACTTGCTTAAATTCAATCATTACTTCCTACACACTATCTCATTAACTTAAAGAATTAACAAATTTCTTCTCTTGAAATCGAGTGTCCGCCATTTTTATTGATGACACTTAAAACTTACCTTTAATGCTTGTTTATTATAAGAACTTCGTAAGGTATTAATGGCGGTTATGCTTATATGCATGTTGGGATTGGTGCTCAGAGCGTAAATTTCTTTTGTATTTCCCTGTAAATACTTATGTAAACTATTTATTATGAATAAAATAAGCAGTTTCTATAATATAATGTCTCTTTATATTTGGTAAAGACGTAATTAACCTTAGAATGATTAGTTATGATACAGTTACAAAAGCGTCGCAATTGACATTGAATTGTATTATAACAATATCATTTCTTTAATAGTTCCTGGTCAAGGTTTACATTGATAGGTCAGTAAGTAAACTCCCTGAGACCGGTACATGTCGTATATTGGAATATTGGATTACAATGGTAGATTCTCAATGAACAATGAGTCTTGGAGACTCGTATAGACATGTTGGTGTTTATATTGGATAAACATTGAAAGACTCACCGAAGATTCTTAATGGATAATACACCAACGTTAATAAAAATCTTCTCGGGTTGAGTAGCATAATGATTCTTTGACTTAAGATACCACTGTTGATATATGAGATATCCTCTACACTTGGTGTCAGTCACGTCACCGACCTATTTAGGTCAGACCTCCACTTGTTTGTTGGGTGTGGACCGATCCTCAGGATATCATGTGTGTGTCAAGATAGAATTCGTCAACTTTGTATACAGAGCATAGGTATTCAATAAAGGATTAACAATCTGTTAAATCCATGGGCCTATGTCCACTGTAGAAGTGAGTTCTAAGTGTTATTAAGAGATTACTAATAGAAATATCGACGTGATTATATTTATAGAGATTTGACGTTTATACCTATATCTCTGGAATAATCTGGATACCTATGTCGGAGGGATTATACGTATGCAATGACCTCGACCTTTATGATTCAGTGAGTTTATCTGTGGATGTCATAATTTACGGGTGGGTGGATTATGGATACAAAATTGGATTTCATAACGGATATGCCTGAATATAAGGAGTCTCACTAATGAAATATACTCGTAGAGAACTAGGGCAACTTTAATGAATAATATTGATAATTTATAAATCATTTAACGATTAAACGAAAGATAAATATATATGGACCTGTTGGTCATTCCCTAATTAATCTGTATTTGTATTTAATATATGATTTTATTAAATATACATTAATTAATTATCGAATTATGATATTTGACATATATCATTAATATATGTATTTGGATTATTTAAAGTAAATATAATACATATATTTAAGTAATTATTTAATTGTTAAATAATTAAAGTAATTGAAATACAAAATATATAAGGTGATATTTATTAAAGGAAATAATTAAGTGTAAAATGTTGACTTTTACATTAAAGATAAATGTTGTCAAATTGGATTTGAAATTTTTTTTTTTTAAAAAAATTGAAAAATATATTTTCCTTTTTTCTTAGCAATTTTTGCCCAAGCGGCCTAAGTATATAAGATTTCATTTTTCATTTGCTTCACATTTTAGGTTAAGCCTCCAAATATTACAAAAGTGAGTTGAGAGAAAAAAAGTGTAGCATGAAGAAAGAAATTGAAGAAAACTTCAAGTAAAGTAAGTTTTTTCAACTTTTCTTAAACTAGAAAAATATTTCTATTGTTCTTAACTACAACACTTGTTGCTATGAAGTTTTTTCTACTCTCTTGGTTTTGTAATAAGTGTGTTGGAAGTTTAAATGAAAGATGTTTGCATGTATGTTTTCAAAGTAAGCTTGTAAATGGTGTATAAGCTTTTTTTCTAATAATTTTATGATTTTATTGCCATTCCAGAGTTGTTAGGCAACTCATTGATGACCTTGAATTTTTCTTGAGTTGTTTCAAAGTGGTGAGACTTGTTTGGTGTTGTACAGATTAGATTAAAGTTTTGGATTTGGTTAATTTTGCTTAATTTTATTAATTGGATTAATTTAAAAAATTAAGGTTCATATCTCAACCAAAATTGGGGTTTTTCATATATGTGTTGTATAATGATGTTTATAAGATATAAAAATCATCTGGTGTTGATTGGAAATCATCTAAACTTATTTTTAACAAATTTGGACCAAAATACACAAAATTAAAAGTTTTGGGTACATTCGGCAATATGAGGGAAATTGTAATTTGCGGTTGCTAGTTGTGTTTTGATGTGTACTATATGTATAAATCATTTTGGTATTGATTGGAAATCACTTAATCTTGTATTTGGAAAATTAGGACTAAAATGATAAAAAAAATACAAACTTTTGGGGTCCCACGATAATTTTGAGAAAATTATGGCTTTTGGGTAAAATCTGAATTTTTGAGTATTGAGTAATTAGAATAAATTAATTTATATTACTTACCTAAGAATTATCGTAAGTAATATAAATTAAATATACAATGCGATCCCCGGTAATACCCCCTAAAAACCCCTACAATGCGATCCTAGGATGACTTAACTATACTATTATTCTCATTCACGTAAATTATAGGCATCTTCATTCTTTGTCCGCGGAGATCACTCCGCCAAAATATATTGCGATCTTATCCCACTTCCATATAGGAATATCAACACATGAAACCTCTATGTCGGTGTTCGATATTCTGTTATCGCTTGTCAATGAATAAGACACTTCATTAATTATTTTGCGGTAACCTCATTCGAGTGTACTATACCATGTTCACTCTAGGGTTCTAATTTGTTATTATCAAGAATTTTGCCGAGAGGAAAATACGCTATCTAGGAAATTTTTTATCTATATTTTAAGTGAAATCTTACTTCTTTGGTCATTGGTAAACTATCAGAACGTCTACGGTTACCTTATCTGGCTTACAACCTAAAATATATGAGCCTTGAAGTGTCCATATAGTTCTTTTACTGTTTTGTTATGATTCACTATCTAGTAAAACAATTGGGTACCTAGTCGTCTTGTTCCTTATTCATGTTAAGCCGCTAGTAAATTAGTTAGATTCATATTTTGTCTTGTTCCTACCTGGGTACATAACGCGAGGAAGCATACGAGTTGTACTAACTATTTTTCCTTCAGGTATGTAACTGATGGAATTTCGACCTTATTTTGACACATAGGAAGCTCACTATCTGTTGGGGAAATTGTGGAATCCCAAGGGTCGGATCGGTGTCCAGTGCAGCGGAAATAGGTCTAACCTATTGATATCAAGTACGAGTGTAATTTTAAAATATTTAAAGAAATACTATATTCCATAAAGAGTGTATAGGAAAAAACAAGGGCTGAATCGAGTCCGAAAACTCAAAAACAAAGAAAAACAAATTCGGTGTGCTTGACATGCGACGCGCGCGCTACACTGCCGCGCGCACTGTAGCGCGAGTTGGGCATAAATTTTTGTTTTGTTTTGTTTTAATTGTTTTCGAATTTCCCTAAACACTTTCAAAAAACACCCGAAATTAATTTTAACATCAAAACCAACATCAACACGTGTTATAGAATAAAAATTAAGTTTTTCAAAATATAAAATATTTTTACAAAAAACATAAAATTATTCTAAATATGCACTTGCATAAATTTTGAATCTAATAATAAACCAATTTCAGAATCCCAATAAGAAATTTCTCATGAACAATTCTAGTTTACTAAAGGTGGTCAAGTGATTCGAGAATGGTAGCCTTACCTCCAAGCTTTTAATTTTGAGTTGTAAACTCTTATTAATTCTATGTCCAACATGAACATATTTGACCTAATTATAAGTATATTGTGTTTTATACTTCTAAAGTATCCTAACTGAATTTATTAGCCTTATTTCAACATTAAGTTATGTGATCATGCATCCAATACATATTTCATAACTTAAGATAATTCCAAACTTATCTAGCAAGCTTGAAGCAAAGATCTAATCTCCTTCTCTTTGTTGAAATGGTGGGAGAACTTCCAAAGTGTTGCAAACTTTTCTTCAAGATCCAACCTTGATTCCAATGCTAGCAAACTTCAGTCCAAGATCCAATCTTGATTTCTCCTAAATGAAATGTTATAGAGACCTCACAAGCTTCTCTAAACACTTCACTAACTTAGGCTAATTTTCTCTAAAAAAATACTTGTGTATAGCTTTCACAAATTTTCACCTCGCTTAAGCTTAATTAAAACCTTACTAAAGCTTGCTATTTATAGCAAAAATTAGGCAATTTTTAATCAAAAAAATATATTATCAAACATTAGGTATGCTTAATTAAATTCATCCATATATTCATAATTAGGTATGACTAATCTCATTGTCTACCACTTTGATTTAAGTAAATTAAATCAAGACAATTTTTACATAATTGATTAGTTCAATGTCTACCACTTTGATTTAATCCAATTAAATCAAGACATAAAGATTTACACCTATTAATGCAAATTTGGAATTACCAAAATATCCTCAAATGGTAGAGATATTTATGAATTTACAATTAAGCCTTTTTCTGTAATTTTGAATTAATCCAATTAATCCAAATAGGTCAAAGTAAATAATAAATGTTATCCAATAACACTTGATTATCTTTGTTGATAATTATAATATCGAATATTATCTTTTTATCAAAATTAATCGGCTACCCAAATGCTCAACAAGTACACTTAATATTGGGACTCTCTAAGTTCAGACATGTTCGTCATATAAGCCTAGCTAATAAATACAAAATTCAGCCAACTCCTAATTCTTGAAGAACACGAACTACCTTTCCGAACTATACAAATCGAGGTTATCACATATGTTTAATAATCCCTCTATTATAGGCTATCCGAGTTATGCTTAGGAAACATAAAATATAACGTCAAGTTTCCGAGATGTACATCTCATGTCGACATGTCCAGGATTCTTCATAACTGATGCGATCCAACCTAGGTGATCGGCTTTTGCCAAAGCTTTGAGAAATTTTTGACTTTACTAACATAGATACCTAAACCCCTTATGATACAAATACGGGCCAACATATTCTATCTTGCTTCGCACTTGATTACTGAGTGCATCGGTCCACACCCAATGAATATCTAGAGGCTAGACCATGAAAGGTTTCTGACATACATGGTATCAAAGTGTGGAGGATCTCACACAAAATCAATGGTATCCTATAGTCAAAGGATTACATATGCTACTCGACTTGAGGAGATTCCTATTGACAATGGTGTGTACTTGCAACTATTAGGAATCACTTACGAGTCATTCAGTATTTGGTCCAACCAATACCCACAAGTTTATATGAGCTTCCAAAGCTCATGGTACAACAGGTTTAAACCATTGGAACTCCAATTCCAATATACGACATGTGCTAGTCTTCTAGGTTATAGGAATTCGACCGTATTCCAAAACCAACGACTATGAATATATTTATACTTTAAGAATAGTTTACTAAGGCAATACTTATCCCAATGTTGGACCACCTAGTTTCCAGTATTACTACAAGAAAATTCTAAGTTCGATGCCATTATTAGCATATCTAATACGCATAATGACAATACTATTAATAAGGTATGGAATGAAAATGTAGTTATTTTATTAATAAATAATAAAATGTACAATACAGTGTTTGGATTGGTGCTCCAAGCACCAACTCCAACAAACTCCCACTTGCTTAGTGCCAAGGTACCGCAATCCTATCTCCTCCACATGTTTATCGAATAACTTAAGAGGTAAGGCTTTTGTAAGCGGGTCTGTAATTCTGTCTTGTCTTTGAACCTTCAAGACCACTATTTATTTGCGTTCAATAAGCTTTATAATTACGCGGTATTTTCTTTCCACGTGCTTAGACTTAGAATGCGCCATCGGCCTGCGCGATGGATCCGCTATTATCACAGTACATTGGGATCAAATCTGTAATGCTAGGTACAATGCCAAGTTCTGTGATAAAATTTCCAATCTATACATCTTCTTTAGCAACTTCTAAAGCCGCTATAAATTCCACCTCAATAGTGGAATCAGTTGTAGAGCCTTGCTTTGAACAACGCCAACTAATCGCGCCACTGTTAAGGGTAAATACGTAACCTGATGTAGATTTCCTATCATCTGGATCTCTATGGAAGTCGGAGTCTATATAATCCTTAACTTGTAGCTCATCTTCTCCATATATCAGAAATTTACTTGTACATTTAAGATATTTTAGGATATGCTTCATGACTGTCCAATTATCATTACCTGGATTAGATTGATATCGGTTGGTCATACTGACGCCGAAACTTATGTCATGTCTAGTACATAGCATAACATACATTATGCTTCCAATGCAAGAAGCATATGGCAAGTTAGAAATTCTAACTCTCTCTTCCTCAGTCTGAGATGCCATTTTCTATGAAAGATGTTTGCCATATCATAAAGGTACATTTGTTGCCTTGCAGTTGGTAAAATCGTACCTTTCTAACATCTTATCTATGTACGTCGATTGTGACAACCCAATAAGCTTCCTAACTCTATCACGGTAGAGCCTTATACCTAGAATATATGAAGCTTCACCATATCTTTCATAGAGAAGTTCTTGCAAATGTAGGCTTTCACATTTTGCATCATCCCTATATCATTTCCTATGATGAAGATGTCATCTACATATAAGACTAGGAAAACTATCATGCTCCCACTAACTTTCTTATAGACACATGGTTCTTCCTCATTCTTGATGAATCTAGATAATCTAATTATCTCATCAAAACGACGATTCCAGCTTCGGGATGCCTATTTAAGTCCATAAATAGACTTTTGGAGCTTACAAACCAAGTTTCAAGTCTCACTGGATACGAAACCCTCTAGTTGTTCCATATAGAGTTAAAACCTTTCGCTACCAGTCAGGCTTTAAAGGTTGCCATATTTCCATCGGGCCCTCGCTTCATTTTGTAAACCTATTTACAAACTATAGGTGTAAATCCTTCAGGAAGTTAAACTAAGTCCCAGACTTGATTTTCATGCATAGAATCCATCTCGAATTTCACGGCTTTATGTCATTTTCCCGAATCGATATCTAATACGCTTTTTTATACGTAGTCGGATCTGTTTGCTCTAAGAGGAGAACATCAAGGCTCACATCAGATATTAAAAAATAGTCTCTCAGGAGGCCATGATATTCTATCGACTTAGTAGATTCTGTGTTGAAGATCCTTCACCAAGTTGGATCTTTGTTTCCATCTCAAGTTCCTTAATGTTGGGATCAAACTCATCAAGTTCAATCTCTCTACAATTTATACTTTCTCTCAAAAATTCATTTTCAAGAAAAGTAGCAAAGCGAACAACAAATACATTTCATTGTTCGGAATCGTAGAATTGATATCCCATCAAATTATCAAGATATCCAACGAACCTATATTTATACCCCATGGGTGCTAGTTTATCCGGATGCACAACTCTATGTAGGACAACACAAAATCTTTAAATACTTAAGACTTGGTTTTCTACCGAACCATATCTAATAGGGGGTCGTAGAAATAGCTTTTGATGGAAACCTATTAAGTATATGGGCAGCAGTTAATAAAGCATAACCCCAAAGGTAATAAGGAAGATCTATATAGCTCATCATTTTTCACACCATATCCAATTAAATACGATTTCTACGCTCAGACACTCCATTGTGTTAAGGTGTTCCTGGTGGGCTATATTGGGCAAGAATTACATTCACCCTTAAATATTTTCTGAATTCTTCACTAATGTATTCTCCGTCTAAATCTGACTGAAGGCATTTGATGAATTTACTGGTTTGTTTTTCTACTTCGTTTTGGAATATTTTAAACTTGTTAAATATTTCCGACTTATGTTTCATCAAATAGAAATATCAAAATCTAGAGTTGTCATTCATGAAAGTTACGAAGTAAGTTGGACCATTATGAGTGGCATAATTTAATGGACCACACACATCGCTGTGTATTAGTTCCAATAAATCTCCAGCACGGTGTCCAACACCTAGAAATAGGGCCTTTGTCATCTTTTATTGATTGCATGACTCACAAATCGGATAAGGATCTAAGGTAAGATTTTCAATCAAACCATCTTTTACCAATTTGGATAGACGTCTAACACCTATGTGGCCCAATCTCATATGCCATAATTCAGTATTATTTAATTCTAATTTCCTATTTGTATTTTCTTCCAAATTAAAAACATCTCGATATGTTTCGAAAACATATTGACTGTTTGATAAAGAACATTCACATTTCAATAAATTATCTTTATCATATAAACATAAAGTTTCATCTTTAATATTTATTTTATAACCCTATTTATCTAATATTGGCAGTGATATTATTTGTCTGATAAGTGAGGGTACATAATAACAGTCTCGTAAATCTAATTTACAACCATTAGAGATATTTAAAACAATTGTTCCTATGACTTTAACATCCAATGTCTTGCCATTGTCAACTCTAAGCTGGATCTCCCCTTTATTCAGCCTTCACTTTACCCTTAATTCCTTCGAGGAGTTGCAAAGGTGTCTAACACCGATCCACTACTTGCATCTAAGGCTAATGAGATGTCAATAATTGGAAAAATATAAAGCATACCTGAGAGTCATGTTTTTCCTATCAACTCTGGACAATCCTTCTTCGAGTGTCCAGACTTCTGGCAATGCTGGCATTGGTCACGAGTTACTTGTGATTTTACTCAGTTCTTATTTGAAATCTTCTTCTTCCTCATCTTTATTTTCTTTGACTTCCCAGAAGTATTTGAAGAGCCAGCTCCACCATGGAGATACAGTGTATGGTTGCCTTTCCTCAAATCTTACTTCGCCATGTGTAGCATGTTATGAAGTTCTTCATATGTGGCTTGCATCGAATGCATATGGAAATTTAATACAAAGCCAGCATAAGAACCAGACAAAGAAGACAGAATCATATTACGGCCCCGTCATTCATCAAATACAATGCCTTGCCGTTCCAGATATCGAATATGGTTTATCATGTTCAAAACATGCGTGCTGACAGCCCCTCCCTCATTGAGTTTAGCATGGAAGAATTCCTTATACCTCGATAAAGCTCCATCTTTTGGTTTGCCTCGAATAACTCCTTGAGTGTTCGCATAATGCTCCAAGCATCCGGTACTTTAATGTACTGTCTCAGCATATCTGGAACCATCGATTCCAAGATGTAGGATTTCATATTCAGTTTATCATCATTCCATCTATTAAAAGTTTCTCGCTCTTCTGGAGTGGAGTTAGGATTGATTTCCACATGCAGTGGATTGACAATGACATAAATCAATTTTTCAAACTCCAAGATAATACGTCTGTTCATTTCCTATTCGAAATAGTTTTCGGCTCCTTTTAGCTTATTGAAATCCAAAAGTTTCATCAATGGATTAGTAGCAGCCATCTACAAGACAACATTTTTTAGTAGTAGCAGAACAATTTTCATTTCTAAATAATAACACTAATTGATTATGGAATTTTAAATCTATTAGTGCCCTCCCACTACTTTACGTAATTTCGTAATCTCTCTTAACGGAAAATTAGAAATTTGACTATCAAACTTTCATAGCGGGAAGTGGTCCCATTACATCTACTCCAGCCTCACACTAATGACGATCTTGGCCTTCATAAACTCATTAGGTAGACCTTATAGGTCAATCGCATCATGTGACTCCTAGTTTGGTCCTGAACTGTTTCTTTTTCTGACACTAATGACGATATTGGATTAAGACTTGTTCTAGGTGTATACTTGTCAATGTGCACTAATGAGCTTCGTATGTACACACTCACACTAATGACGATATTGGGTGACTGCGCGCTACATCTAATATTTTACCGGAGCGACATAAGTTCTGAGCACTTATACCCTCACACTAATGACGATATTCGATATTAGTAATAACCCATTCATCTCCGTATTGACAAGACAGACCATCCAATAATGCTCCAAAATTACTAATATTGTTACTTAAATAAAGTAATCACCTAATCACGGGATATTTATGACAATCAAGTCATTAACTTAATTAAGTTAAAGTTTTAATTTAAAACATGTTTTACATATCCAATATGTCTTATGCATAATTAAATTAAAATTACTATGACATAGATTCAAAAACATATGTTGTGTAGTTAAGCCTTGCTATGATACCATTCTGTTGGGGCAGTTGTGGAACCAATATGGTCGGATCGGTGCCCCGTGCAACAGAAATGGGTCTAACCCATGGATATCAAGTATGATTGTAATTGTAAAATATTTAATGAAATACTATATTCCATTACAAGTGTATAGGAAACAATTGGGGCTGAATCTTAGTCCGAAAACTCAAAAACAAAGAAAAAAAAATTCAGTGCCTGGGACGTGCGACATGCGTGCTACAGTGCCGCGCGCACTAAGCACACTTGGCGCGAACAATGCGCGCGCAGTGTAGCGTGAGCTGGGTAGAATTTAAAAAAAAATTTTGTTTTAATTGTTTTTGGCTTTCCCTAAAAACTTTCAAAAAACACCCGAAATTAATTTTAATATCAAAACCATCATCAACACGTGTTATAGAATAAAAATTAAGTTTTCAAAATATCAAATAATTTTACAAAAAATATAAATTTATTCTAAATACGCACTTGCGTAAATTTTGATCTAATCACAAACCAATTTTAGAATCCCAATAAAAAAATGTCTCAAAAACAATTCTAGTTCACCTAAAGGTGGTCAAGTGATTCTAGAATGGTAGTCTTAGCTCTAAACTTTTAATCTTGAGTTCTAAACTCTTATTAATTATTTCATGTCCAACATGAACATATTTGACCTAATTACAAGTATGTTGTGTTTATACTTGTAAAGTATCCTAACAGAATTTATTAGTCTTATTTCAACATTAAGTTATGTGATCATGCATCCAATACATATTTCATAGCTTAAGAGAATTTCAACTTATCTAGCAAGCTTAAAGCAAAGATCCAATCTCATTCTCTTTGTTGAAATTGTGGGAGAACTTCCAAAGTGTTGCAAGCTTTTCTTCAAGATCCAACCTTAATTCCAATGCTAGAAAACTTCACTCCAAGATCCATTCTTGATTTCTCCTAAATGAAATGTTATAGAGACCTCACAAGCTTCTCTAAAAACTTCTGAAACTTAGGCTAATTTTCACTAAGAAAATACTTGTATATAGCTTTCACAAATTTTTACCTTACTTAAGCTTAATTAAAACCTTCCTAAAATTTCTATTTATAGCAAAACTTAGGCAATTTTTAATCAATAAATGTCTTATCAAACATTAGGTATGCTTAATTAAATTCATCTAAATATTCATAATTAGGTGTGACTAATCCCATTGTCTACCGCTTTGATTTAATTAAATTAAATCAAGACAATTTTTACTTAATGGATTAGTTCAATGTCTAGCACTTTGATTTAATCCAACTAAATCAAGACATATAGATTTACACCTAATAATACACATTTGGAATTACCAAAATATCCTCAAATGGTAGAGATATTTATTAAGACTTTTGTGTAATTTTGAATTAATCCAAATAGGACAAAGTAATAATCAATGTTATCCAATAACACTTGATTATCTTGGTTGATAATTATAATATCGAATATTATCTTTTATCAAAATTAATCAGCTACCCAAGTGCTCAACGAGTACACTTAATATTGGGACTCTCTAAGTTCGGACATGTTCGTCATATAAGCCTAGCTAATATCTACGCAATTTGGCCACTTCCGAATTCGCAAAGAACACGAACGAACTTTCTGAACTATACAAATCGAGGTTATCACATATGTTTAACAATCCCTTCATGGTAGGCTATCCGTGCTGTGCTTAGGAAACATAAAATATACCGTCAAGTTTCCGAGACGCACATCTCATGTCATCGACTTTGGCCAAAGCTTTAAGAATCGTGACTTTACTAACATGGATACCTAAACATCTTATGATACACATACGGGACAACAAATTCTATCTTTCTTCGTACTTGGTTACTGAGTGCATCGTGTTGGGTTCTCTAAGAACAAATCGAAGATCATTAAGCATAAAAGATGTGTGAATACACAATGAAGTTTGCGGAATAACTTACATTGATCGGCTAGGTAGGATGTGTAGACAACAAAAATTTGCCTCCTTTGAAGTTGCTCCAAGCTCTCCTTTGATTGTATGTTGAGCTCTAAGCTTGATGAATGAATTCCAAACTCTTGGAATGGTTTCCCTATCACATTGGATGAATATTTGATGTACAAGAAATGGAGATTTTTGCAACAAAAATTCCCCATTTTCTTCTTACAACTCTCGGTAATGTGAGAAGCAATGAGAGATGGAGAGAGTCAAGGTTTTTTGTGTGTAATGAGAGAGTGAGATGAGTTTCCAATTTTGTTTAATGTATTATTGATTTCAAAAATCAAAATCATTTACAAAATCAAGTTGGTAAAAAGTCTTCACACAAGTCCAACTTGTGTAATTTACAAGTTACCAACCACTACCAACTTCTACCAACATAAAGTGATAAAATTGACTAGTGATGTGACTAGGTGTGGGCCCTACTTTGATTCAAAATTTGATTGGGCCCGCATCATATTCCGGGCTCGGGTTCGTTAATTCCGAATGAACAAATTTTCGGTTGCGACGTAATTAAATCAAATTTAATTAAAATAATGTCTTGCAAACTTATTACGAAAGTCGCTCGTGAATTAATTCTAAATTTATTATTCGCCCGAATTAAAATCAAATTCTAATTCCGTTATGAAATCTATTTTCATTTAATATATCGAATATTTTATTTTATCGATTAATTATAAATTAATCGTTCTCTCTCTTCTATTCGAATTTTATCCCAGATAAATTTTCGCCGTAATTAATCCTAGAATAATTTTCTCTCTAATCTAATTAATCCCAGATTAATTCTGTTTGAGTCATACGTCATTGGTGAATCTTCGGGAAGCGACCCATGAGATCCCTGGATATGTTGGCAGTAAATCCGGTCATCGGACTATTCGAACACGTGCTTACCCGGTACCACGTTCTTACAGATTTACAAGACATGGTTGGCTTGTAGCAAAGCGTCGTGCCTACCCAATTCCCCAGAAATATCCTTTAAGGAATATATAATCTTTGTCAGGCGTAGTATATATAGTATTGCGTATTGCGATCCAGTATCTGATGTCACATGCAAGGCCTAGGGCTGGAATAGTGTTTGCCCCGTACGAAGCATATATCAGATCACAAGCAACTAGTCTCTATAATCGGATAATCATGACATTGTCATATTATCCCGATAGTTGCAACATAATAGAGAACTAGTTCTGTATCCCTGCGTGATCGTCATCTCCACATAACTAAAGTGATACTTCCGTCTTGACATCACACCCAATACACTACGATTCTCAATAAACCTAGAAGAGGCGTACATAGAACCTTTTAAAATCTCGGACGACCAAAACCAAAGCAAATTGATTGTCACAAGTATTAGTGATGAGTGGTATTTCTATCACTATTTCCCACTCATTTAACCTAATATTTTGTATAGTTTCTTGAGTCTTGTGAATATTTTGATGTGTTATTTTGTAGATAAATAAAGTTTCAGGACATTCTGGAGGTGATTTGGGGCAAAACAGTGAAAATTGGACGAAAAGGGCATTTTGGTTATTTCCTGCGTCGCGACGCCCAGAATGCGCCGAATCTGCTAACGTGCGCCGGGTCAACGGGTCAGAATTTGAGAAGTTTGACTTTGCTAACGTGCGCCGTGCCACATGTCACTATCACAACCGATCTGCTAACGTGCACCGTGACACGTGTCATCATCCTACGATGCCGAAAAATACTATTTCCACGTGTGCCACGTGTCATCCTACGTGTCGCCACGTCATCCGGTCAACGAGTAAACTCTTCCACGAGTCATAACACGTCAGCTGGTCAACCGAGTCAATATGCCACATCATCATCAGCCAATCACGCTGTGCCACATGTCGTAATCTTATGGTGCCGACAATTGATCTCAGCCGCCTTGCCATGTCATTGCCACGTTAGCATAATAATTGAGCTCTTAGCCGCCTCGCCACGTGTCGCCTTATCCTCTTATCTGAATCGCTACGTGTCAAGCTGTCATTGTGCCACGCCTCACTGTTCCAATGTCGCGACTCTGAAGCCCTTGGCGTCGCGACGCCCGAAACCTATCCGCGTCTATAAATTAAACTCGAGATTTCAGATTTCTTTGCACCATTCCATCCCATTTCTTTGATGTAAATGGGAGTTTTCTCTCTCTAAGTTTCGTTTTAATTTTTAGTTTTTAGTTTTGTAATAATTTTAATTACGTTTTAATAATAGTATTTACTTTCTTACTTTTATAGTTTTTACTATTCATATGAGGAGGTAACTTCCCCAGCTAGGGTGAAAGGTAATTCTTTTACTAATGCTATTTAGATTAATCTCCCTTAAAAATAATATATTCACTATTTAAAATTTGACAAAAGAAGGATACCGCTATATCGGTCGGTTGGTAATTTAATTTTAATCTGGTTTAAAACCTGACTAATCAAGGATACCGCCAGATTGGTCGGTTGGTAATTTAATTTTGGTTCCGCCTTTATGGCTGGTTTATGGACAAATATTACCGCCTTAATGGCTGGTTGGACTTAATTTGACTTAATCAGGATACCGCCAGATTGGTCGGTTGGTAATATTATCACAAGTTTATATATTATTTTATGGGAGATATCTAAATTAGTAGTAGTAAAAGTAATTCCTTTTACCTTAGTATTTTATTTTATTGTAATTTACTCTCAGTATTTACTTTACCGCATTTTTACTTCATGTCTTTTATTTTCAAGTTTTTACCAGCCCTAGTTATGTGTTGTAACTAAATAAGTTATCTAGGGTTGTGGTGACGTTAAATATCACCGGTTTATAAGGCGTTAAATTAAAGTTTGAATAATATAAAGATTTTATTTATTGAGTCTTAATCTTAATGCTTTTTAATTAACTGGCCATTAATAAAATTGATTAGGTAAAACTTAAAATGAACTAGACATATGGATTTTAAGTTTAAGACCTTAGACTCAATAGCCCACGATCTTCCTTTAGGATAGATAGATAACCCTTTAATAGATTTCCTTACATGATAGGAATATACCGGGGGGGGGGGGGGGTTAGCCTTAATTGGAACTTAATCTTAATGAATCTAGGTAATTTGGTTGACATAGACATATGGTTCAATTGGATTATACTAGGTATTTGTAATTGACCATCGGAAGAGGCTTTTACATAATTTAGTGTTCCAGGTTAATAAATCAATATATATACCCAACTTTAAGATAACCAATTCATCTTTAAAATGATATTAAAAGAAATCACAACCCTAGATAGTTTTAATATTGAATTTTCTTAAAATCTACTTTCGAACAATTTTATTTACTTGTCATTAAATTTAGAATCGTCGTCATTTCAAAACAATTAAACAACCTGTTAGATACTATTAATCATTTGACCTCATAAAATTAACAGCTTAGGTATTAAGTCCTCGTGGGATCGATACTTTTTATACTACTTGAACGATACGTACGCTTGTGTTATACGTGTGTGTTTACGCCGGTCAAGTTTTTGGCGCCGTTGCCGGGGACTTATTTATCTTTCACTATTAGTTTTAAGGTTAGATACCTTTACTTGTATCTAATTTCTTTTTACTTATTATTTTTGTTTTCTTGTGTTTCAGGATTTCAGAAACTTCATGAGACGAACCTGAAGTTTTGAACTACGACCGCTTGACCCAGAAATTGAAAGAACTATCAGACAGTTGAGAAGGGAAAGGCGAGAAGGCCAATAAGTTTTAGTCAACATGGAACCTGAACCTTTGGAGGTTGCACCACCAATTTCCATTCGAGACAGAACCATTCCGGTGATTGACAGACTCATTTCTTGCATTGTACTCCCTCCCTTACCAGCAAATGCGGGTGACATCAAAACATGTATTCAGATGATTCAGCAGTCAGTTCAGTTTGGGGGAAATGCAACTGAAGATCCTAATGCCCACATCAGCAACTTCCTGGAAGTTTGCGGCACTTTCAATTACAATCGAGAAGCTGAAGAAGCAATGAGATTGCGTGTTTTCCCATACTCCTTGAAGGACAGAGCTAAAGCTTGGCTACATTCACTACCAGCAGGTTCTATCACAACTTGGAACACTTTAGCCACCAAATTTCTTGCAAAGTACTTTCCACCAGCCAGAACTGGAAAGCTAAGAAATGACATCACATCCTTTGTGCAACAAGACTCTGAAACTCTCTACGAAGATTGGGAAATGTACAAAGATTTACTCCGGAAATGTCCTCACCATGAGATTCCAAAATGGCTTCAAGTCCAAACATTCTATAATGGACTTTCTGGAATAATGAGAACCACAATCGATGCTGCTGCTGGAGGAGCTTTAATGGCAAAAGGAGAAGATCAAGCCTGGGAACTAATTGAAGAAAGGCCAACAACAATTCCTTGTAGCCAACATAAATGAGCATGATCCAAAGAATTGCAGGAATTTAAAAGTGGAGCCAATACATCAGTCAACACCAAGCTAGATCAGATATGCAAATTTATGGAGACTCTTACCACTGGATCCACAAGTTCACCATATGGAGGAGCACCTGAGTCGAACCAACTTGAAGAAACGGTGAATTTTGTCAACAATTTCAACAGGCAGGGGAACAATCCATATTCCAACACCTACAACCCAGGGTGGAGGAATCATCCTAATTTTTCATGGAGCAACAATCCAGGCCAACAGCGGAACTATCCACCACCTGGATTTCAGCAACAGAACAAATGCCAGGAGCAGGCAAATGAACCAGGAATAGCAGAAGTGCTGGCTCAGTTTAAAAAGTACGATGCCATCTTTCAGAGCCAATCAGCTTCCATCAAAGCACTGGAGAATCAAATCGGACAACTGGCCAATGCTCAGAGTTATAGACCACCAGGTAATCTTCCCAGCAACACAGAACTCAATCCAAGGAACCGAGGGAATGAGCAATGTCAAGCCATTACTTTGAAAAGCGGTACTAAAATCAACAAAGATGTTGGAATCAAGATATCCCAGGAAGAAGTTCCAAAAGAAGCTGAACAACATATGGAAGAAAAAGAGACAAAGGAAAAAGAAGCAAGGAAAACGAACAGATCACTCCACCTCTACATTTTCCTCAGCGTTCAGAAAAAACAAATTGGACAAGCAGTTTGCTCGATTTCTGGAGGTTTTCAAAAAGCTGCACATCAACATCCCATTTGCAGAAGCCTTGGAAGAAATGCCCCAGTTATGTCCAATTCATGAAAGACATTCTTTCACGAAAACGGAGATGGGGAGACTACGAAACAGTAGCATTAACGGAAGAATGCAGTGCCATTATTCAGAGGAAACTTCCCCGAAGTTGAAGATCCTGGCAGTTTCACAGTTCCATGCACCATTAGAGAACATTATATCGGTAAGGCTTTATGTGATTTAGGTGCTAGTATATCAGGTAAGCATTTCTTGGAAACTCTTCTAATTACCTGTTATTATTTATTCTTCACTAACATTGGAGCAGGAAGAAAAACTACTGAGAGTATTACGAGAGCACAAGAAAGCCATTGGCTGGACTATAGCAGACATTCGAGGCATTAGTCCATCATTTTGCATGCACAAAATCTTGATGAACGATGAGTACAAACCCACAGTGGAACATCAACGGAGACTCAATCCAATCATGAAGGAAGTCATGAAGAAAGAATTCATCAAATCGTTGGATGCTGGCATCATTTACCCCATCTCAGACAGCAGTTGGGTGAGTCCTATGCAGTGTGTACTAAAGAAAGGAGGAATTACTGTGATTACCAATGAAAAGAATGAGCTAATTCCAACAAGAACAGTGACTGGATGGAGAGTATGCATGGACTATAGGAAACTGAACAAAGCCAAGAGAAATGACCATTTTCCACTACCATTCATTGACCAGATGTTAGACAGACTGGCAGGACATGAGTTCTATTGCTTTCTGGATGGATATTCAGGATACAATCAGATTGCCATCGCCCCAGAAGATCAGGAGAAAACCACATTTACATGTCCTTATGGTACTTTTGCTTTTCGCAGGATGCCATTTGGATTATGTAATGCCCCTGCCCACATTCAGCGTTGCATGATGGCCATATTCTCAGACATGTTGGAGCAGAGTATGGAGTTGGTTTTTATGGATGACTTTTCTGTGTTTGGAGATTCTTTTGACCATTGTTTGCAAAATTTGGAACGGTGTTACAAAGGTTCGAAGATACAAACCTAGTACTCAACTGGGAGAAATGCCACTTCATGGTACAAGAAGGCATTGTTCTTGGACACCGGATCTCACAAAAGGGGATTGAGGTAGACAAAGCAAAGATAGAGACAATTGAAAAACTACCTCCACCAACATCAGTAAAAGGTATTCGAAGTTTTCTTGGACATGCAGGTTTTTACAGGAGATTTATCAATGACTTTTCCAAAATTGCAAAGCCTCTTTGCAATCTTCTGGAGAAAGATGTGCCTTTCAACTTCACCAAAGAATGCCAAGAAGCTTTTGAAATCTTAAAACAGAAGCTGGTATCTGCCCCTATCATTGTAGCACCAGACTGGACCCTTCCAATTTGAAGTGATGTGCGATGCTAGTGACTTTGCTGTAGGTGCAGTTTTGGGACAACATAAAGCAAAGATTTTCCACACCATTTATTATTCCAGTAGAACTCTAAATGAAGCTCAACTCAACTACACAACCACCGAAAAGGAGTTGCTCGCAGTTGTGTACGCTTTTGACAAATTCTGCTCTTATCTGTTGGGTCCCAAAGTGGTGGTTTACACAGATCATTCAGCAATCAAATATTTGATCACAAAGAAAGATGCCAAACCCAGATTAATCCGTTGGATACTTCTTCTGCAAGAATTTGACGTGGAAATTATAGACAAGAAATGAACAGAGAATCAGGTCGCAGATCATCTATCGAGGCTCGAGAATGGAGAAACAACTGACAAAGATCCGTCAATCAAAGAAACTTTTCCAGATGAACAACTGTTTTCCATGAAACAACAGGAAATCCCTTGGTATGCTGACTATGTCAACTACATTGTGTCAGGAAAATGGCCGTTGGAATGGACAACTCAGCAACGAAAGACGTTCTTCAAAGAAGTCAAGCACTATGTCTGGGACTAGCCGTACCTGTTCAAATGGTGTGCTGATCAACTACTGAGACGATGTGTTCCACAGGAGGAAATCAACAGTGTTTTGCAGCACTGTCATTCATCACCATATGGAGGACACTTCAAGCGGAAACAAAACTGCAGCCAAAGTCCTACAATCAGGTTTGTTCTGGCCCACTATTTTTAAAGATGCTTATCTTTTTGCTTTTCAATGTGACAGGTGCCAGAGAATGTGAAATATTTCCAGGAGAAACGAATGACCGTTGCAAAACATTTTAGAAGTGGAAATATTTGATGTATGGGTATTGATTTCATGGGACCCTTTGTTCCATCATTCAGAAACTTGTACATCCTGGTTGCTGTTGACTATGTTTCCAAATGGGCCGAAGCAATTGCACTGCCTTCCAATGATTCAAAAGTGGTGATCAAATTTCTGAAAAAGAATATTTTTACTTGGTTTGGAACACCTCGTGCAATCATCAGTGATGGTGGCTCTCATTTCTGCAACAGATACTTCGATACACTCCTATCCAAATACGGAGTTACTCACAAGGTTGCCACAGCTTACCATCCACAGTTAAATGGACAGGTTGAGGTTTCAAACAGGGAGATCAAAAGAATCTTAGAAAGAACCGTTGGATCAACAAGGAGGGACTGGTCAACAAAACTAGATGATGCATTATGGGCCTACAGGACAGCTTACAAGACACCCATTGGTATGTCCCATATAGATTGGTGTTTCAGAAAGCGTGCCATCTACCAGTTGAGCTTGAGCACAAGGTGTAATGGGCATTGAAGAAATTGAATTTTGATTCACAAGCTGCAGGAGAGAAAAGACTTCACCAACTTAACGAATTGGAGGAATTTCGCCTACAGGCTTATGAGAATGCCAAATTTTACAAAGAAAAGACAAAGAAATGGCATGACCGAAAAATAGTGCACAGACAGTTGGAACCAAAGCAGCATGTGTTACTTTACAATTCAAGGTTGAAACTTTTCCCTGGAAAATTGAAATCTAGGTGGTCAGGTCCTTTTGTGATCACTCAGGTTTTACCCTATGGAGCTGTTGAGTTACTGGATCCTAACACCAACAACACATTCAAGGTTAACAGTCAGTGTGTCAAACACTACTGGGGAGAATCATTTTAGCGACAAAAAGAAAGTGTCACACTTTCAGATCCAGCATAACGTTCAGGCAGTCACGTCTAGCTGACGACTTAAAACTTAGCGCTCGCAGGGTGGCAACCCATGCAATTTGTGTATATATTGTGATTTGGTGTGATTTAATTTTGTTGTTTTAGTTTTGCAGATTAAGTCATTTCAAGATGGAAGAAGCTCTCGCAAATCTTCACAAGCAATTTCCTTCTCTCCCTAAAATCTATGAGAAAGTCTACACACAAAGCTCGCTTGGAACGGATGAGGTTACTAACAATTCATGGTGTTCCTAATGATATTCGTTGGGTAATTGAAGCACGGATCCGATTGGCAGGTGAATCTTCTGACACTTTTATTTCACTCTGCCTGGTTTTGGAAGAAGCACCTATGTAAAGAAACGTAGAGCTAAGCAAATGGGTGTGTTTGTTACAAATGTGCACGATGGAATTGCAATACTCTTGTCGTTCTTTAGGAATGGTGTCTGATAATCGCGAAGACAAAATTAAATTCATTAGGGGTGGCTTGAGTAAGGAGTCTTTAGATGATATATCTTCGACTCTTGAGACGCATCCCAGTGGATATGTTCACATAGCCTTTCGCAAATTACATACACAATTTCAAAAAGAAAGACAACTGTTAAGTCTCGGGAATCTGACTCAAAAAGACCATGTTTGCCAATTTATAATAAAATTGGATGGGAAGCTTGTCCCTAACGGATAGACGTCGACCAAGCCGCTACTTTTCTTGTAAATATTATATCTCTTGTCTTTTCTTAATAATTGTAATTTGTTTTGTTGTTTTCTTTTATTTTCTCCGACAAGATCCAGACCTTATTGACTATCATGATTTTTTAACTAATAATTGTCATTTCGCAGGTACTAGTGCTATTATTTTACTCACCATTTTCAGGTATTATAAATTCAACTCATCATCGCACTTTTAAAGACATCCAGAGTAAAACATGGAAGCCACTTCAAGAAGACGAGTTGAAAACATCTGTGTGTTTTGCGGTACTAGTGTTGGTACTAAACCACAATACATAGAAGCAGCACAGAAATTGGGTCGAGTCTTAGTTGCAAGGAATATGCACTTAATATATGGCGGAGGAAATCTTGGACTTATGTGGATCGTTTCAAAGGTCGTTCAGGAAGTAGGCAGTCACGTTTTGGGAATCATCCCAAAACCCTTGCAGAGGCAAATCTTATTGAACCATCAAACGGAGAGGAACTGATCATACCAGGTATGTCTGAACGACTGGTAGAAATGATTAACCGTGTTGATGCTTTTATTGCTTTGCCAGGTGGCTTGGGTACATTGGAGGAAATATTTATAGTATTATCTTGGGCGAACCTGAACATACACCAGAAACCAATTGGATTGCTCAACGTTGATGGATTTTATGATTTTTTCTTTGTGTGTTTCTTGATGATGCTCGGAGAAATGGGTTCGTGTCAAAACCTTTGAAAGAACTCCTCTTTACTGCCAGAACTGCCCCGGATCTAATAGACCAACTCATAGCCTATGAACCACGAGTTGACCCTATTATTTCAAAGATAAATTGGTCTGAGGACGATCGTGCTAAGAGGCGTAGGGTTAATCTGGATCTTAACCTTTAAATTCATGTAGATTCTCAGCTAACCAGGTATTATTTTCTAAACTCTTCTTCTTCTATTTAAGACATTGAGGACAATGTCTCATTTAGGTTTGGGGGAGGAATAGTTGATTAGTACCTTGTTTTTAGTTTGTGTGTTATTTTTATTTTTAGTCCAAAATGTTTCGAAAAATACAAAAAAATTGAAAATTTTCAAAAATTACAAAAATATTTTGTGTTTTTTGTATTTTTATTTTGACTAAAAGGGTGAAATTGGTGAGAGATAGCTGAGCAAGGAGTTTCCACTCCTGAGACGTATTTCAAACCTATTTCGAAACAAGTTAACTTTTGTTTATTTCCTTTTGAATTATTTAATTTGTGAATTCTCCATAATACTGACTAAAATGAATCTTCATATGCTCAGTTGGCAGGTATTATCAACATGCATAGTAACATACGGACATGAGCTGTAATTGAAAAGTTTGTAATATTCCGTGCTCTAGTTTAATTGGAGGAAGCATCTCAAAAAGCAATGGAGTAAAAAAAAATAAAAAAAAAATTTGATGTACAAAAATAAAGTATCTAAGATCCGGGTTATTAAGTCTGTAAGGGTGTTTTAACACCTAGTGCCCTAAAACCAACTGGTTTGGGAGTCACTGGCCGAAAGCTCGCTACATGGATCAAAGATGCTGCAAAAATAAATATATATATCTGAAATCTGAGTAATAAGTCTGTAGGGGTATCTTAACACCTGGTGCCCTAAAGCCAACTGGTTTGGGAGCCACCGACCCAACACTCGCTACATAGATGGAAGATATTGTATATAAATAAAAAATAGAAAAAAAATCAAAGAAAAAAATGAGAAAAATTATTCCATTGCTACAAAAAGGTGTGAAATCTGATACAACTTTAGGACAAAAATATCAACTGCACTTATGACTTTTGTGGGAAAAAATGAGTTGTTTAATATTATGTTGGATGTGTTTATGAAGAATGGTAAAAATAATCGGAGAATTTACTTATTAAGTAATTTAGAAAGAAACAAAACAACTAATAACTTGGAGTAGAAGTTTCACCTGATTAGTTACTAACTTCTTTATTCTCTTTTCGCTTGTCTTTTTGCTTTTGTGTGCATTAGTTTTAATACCTTTTTACTTTTGTAAAATGTTTGTGGGTATCATTGCTGTAAACCCTCATGAGACTACAACTCGTCCACTAGGGACACCTAGGGTTTAAAGGCTTGTTGCATATGCTAAATGCAACCATGATTCCTACGAAAGTGGCATAGTTAAATTTTATTTTAAATATGTTTATGTTATTTTATTCTATGTTTTGCTCGAGGACTAGCAAAATGTTAGGTTTGAGGGTGTGATGAGTGGTATTTCTATCACTATTTCCCACTCATTTAACCTAATATTTTGTATAGTTTCTTGAGTCTTGCAAATATTTTGATGTGTTTTGGGTTATTTTGTAGATAAATAAAGTTTCAGGACATTCTGGAGGTGATTTGGGGCAAAAAAGTGAAAATTGGACTAAAAGGGCATTTTGGTAATTTCCCGCGTCGCGACGCCCAGAATCGCCGAATCTGCTAACGAGCGCCGGGTCAACGGGTCAGAATTTGAGAAGTTTGACTTTGCTAACGTGCGCCGCGCCACATGTCACCATCACAGCCGATCTGCTAACGTGCACCGTGACACGTGTCATCATCCTACGGTGCCGACAAATACTATTTCCACATGTGCCACGTGTCATCCTACGTGTCGCCACGTCATCCGGTCAACGAGTCAACTCTTCCACGAGTCATAACACGTCATCATCCACGTCAGATGGTCAACCGAGTCAACATGATACGTCATCATCAGCCAATCACGCCGTGCCACGTGTCGTAATCTTATGGTGCCGACAATTGATCTCAGCTGCCTTGCCATGTCATCGCCACGTTAGCGTAATAATTGAGCTCTTAGCCGCCTCGTCACGTGTCGCCTTATCCTCTTATCCGAATCGCTATGTGTCAAGCTGTCATTGTGCCACGCCTCACTGTTCCACATCGCGACTCTGAAGCCCTTGGCGTCGCAACGCCCGAAACCTATCCGCGTCTATAAATTGAGCTCGATATTTCAGATTTCTTTGCACCATTCCATCCCATTTCTTTGATGTAAATAGGGAGTTCTTCTCTCTCTAAGTTTCGTTTTAATTTTTAGTTTTTAGTTTTGTAATAATTTTAATTACGTTTTGTAATAATAGTAATTTACTTTCTTTACTTTTTACAGTTTTTACTATTCACATGAGGAGGTAACTTCCTCAGCTAGGGTGAAAGGTAATTCTTTTACTATTGCTATTTAGATTAATCTCCCTTAAAAATAATATATTCACTATTTAAAATTTGACTTAAGAAGGATACCGCTATATTGGTCGGTTGATAATTTAATTTTAATCTGGTTTAACCTGACTAATCAAGGATACCGCCAGATTGGTCGGTTGGTAATTTAATTTTGGTTCCGCCTTTATGGCTGGTTTATGGACAAATATACCACCGCCTTAATGGCTGGTTGGACTTAATTTGACTTAATCAGGATACCGCCAGATTGGTCGGTTGGTAATATTATCACAAGTTTATATATTATTTTATGGGAGATATCTAAATTAGTAGTAGTAAAAATAATCCTTTTACCTTAGTATTTTATTTTATTGTAATTTACTTCTCAGTATTTACTTTACCAGCATTTTTACTTCATGTCTTTTATTTTAAGTTTTTACCAGCCCTAGTTATGTGTTGTAACTAACTAAGTTATCTGGGGTTGTGATGACTTTTAATATCACCGGTTATAAGGGGTTAAATTAATGTTGAATAATAAAAAGATTTATTTATTGAGTCTTAATCTTAATGCTTTTTAATTAACTGGCCATTAATAAAATTGATTAGGTAAACTTAAAATGAACTAGACATAGGGATTTTAAGTTTAAGACCTTAGACTCAATAGCCCACGATCTTCCTTGAGGATAGATAATCCTTTAATAGATTTCCTTACAGGATAGGAATATACCTGTCGGGTAGGGGTAGCCTTAATTGGAACTTAATCTTAATGAATCTAGGTAATTTGGTTGACATAGACATATGGTTCAATTGGATTATACTAGGTATTTGTAATTGACCATCGGAAGAGGCTTTTACATAATTTAGTGTTCCAAGTTAATAAATCAATATATTACCCAACTTTAAGATAACCAATTCATCTTTAAAATGATATTAAAAGAAATCACAACCCTAGATAGTTTTAATATTGAATTTTTCTTAAAATCTACTTCCGAACAATTTTATTTACTTGTCTTTAAATTTAGAATCGTATTTCAAAACAATTAAACAACCTGTTAGAT
The DNA here is from genome assembly GCA_019454045.1 of Zanthoxylum bungeanum. Taxonomy (NCBI): domain Eukaryota; kingdom Viridiplantae; phylum Streptophyta; class Magnoliopsida; order Sapindales; family Rutaceae; genus Zanthoxylum; species Zanthoxylum bungeanum. Next base: position 77,126 of record SKCR01024854.1, read on the forward strand.
ACTAGTAATCATTTGACCTCATAAAATTAATAGCTTAGGTATTAAGTCCTCGTGGGATCGATACTTTTTATACTACTTGAACGATACGTACGCTTGCGTTATATGTGTGTTTGTTTACGCCGGTCATTAGCGATGCAAGTCTCAGGTTAAGACCAAATACACCTACCCTGATGCGGATTCCCATAGACACATAGTCATACTACCAATGTGATTCTGCGGGGTCTATCCAGAGTGAAGTTGTTTCCGTACCATCGGTAAACACAACCTCCCATCACACTTGCATAAGTGCAATACGAGTCTATTCCGCATTATCGATGTCCAGTCTCGATAATACTATGACTAATGATATTTAATGATTAAACCTTTGTGGATTGATATCGTCTCATATCTTATTAATCTGAAACTAATCATAAGGACTTTTATCATTTATATGTATTCAAATAATCTAATTATAAAAATTATAAAATAACAATTTCCATTGTCACACAGTTAATTTGTACAAAAACCATAATGTCTTTTACAAATAGTGACGCTATGGGTCATAATTGTCCAACAATCTCCCACTTGGCCTATAGCTAGTCACTCAAGTATCTAACACATGAACTATGTACATGTCGCTCAAACTTTTGCTGAGGAATAGCTTTCGTCAGCGGATCTGCAATGTTGTCATCTGATGCAACCTTCTCGATCTTCACATTGCCACGATGTATGATCTCACGAATCAGATGGGAACGTCAAAGAACTTGCTTGGATCGTTAATGAGACTGTGGTTCCTTAGCCTGCACTATAGCCCCGTTATTGTCACATTACAAGAGAACGAGCTCAGCTGTTAACGGAACTACTCCTAATCTTATTTGGAATTTACGGATCCAAACTGCCTCTTTTACTGCTTCAGCTGCAGCAATATATTCCGCTTCTGTTGTTGAATCGGCAACAATCTCTTGCTTGGAAGATTTCCAGCTTACTGCTTCGTTGTTCAAACAAAATATGTACCCGGATTGTGATTTACAGTCGTCTTTATCGGTTTGGAAACTTGCATCGGTAAACCCAATAACCTCAAGTTCTCAATCTCCATGGATTAAGAACGCATCCCTAGTTCGTCTAAGATACTTAAGGATGTTCTTAACCGCAACCCAGTGACCATCACCTGGATCGACCTGATAGCGACTACACATGCTGAAAGTATGGGAGACATCAGGTCGCGTACATATCATGGCATACATGATCGATCCGACTGCCGAAACGAATGAGATCTGACTCATGTTGTCTCTCTCATCTTGAGTTTTAGGAAACATGTCCTTAGATAGAGTGACACCATGTGACACTGACAACAGTCCACTCTTAGACTGTTCCATGTTGAATCTCTTCAACACTTTGTCAATGTACGTGCTCTGGGAGAGTCCAAGTAGCTTTCTAGATCTATCCCGATAGATCTTTATTCCTAGAATAAAGGCTGCTTCTCCCAAATGTTTCATGGAGAATTTTAATGAAAGCCAAGCTTTCACCGATTGTAGCATGGGAATGTCATTGCCAATAAGCAATACATCATCAACGTAAATGACAATGAATGTTAGTGCGCTCCCACTAACCTTCTTATTGTTGGACAATTATGACTCGTAGCGTCACTATTTGTACAGATCATGGTGTTGCTGTACAAATTAACTATGTGACAAGGAGATTGCGCTCTTATCATTTGTGATTAGATCACCTAGATGTATAAATGATAGGAGGTCCTTATGATTAGTTCCTGGATTGAGATGATATGAGACATTATCAGTCCTCGAAGGATTAATCATTAAATATCCCTAGTCGTAGTATTATCGAGACTGGACATCGATAATGCGGAATAGACTAGTATTGCACTTGTGCGCGTTGTGGGAGCACAACGGCATAGTTCTCATATATTTAAGTATTGGATACTTATGCAAGTGTGATATGAGGTTGTGTTTGGCGATGGTGCGGAATAGCTTCGCTATGGATAGACCCCTTGAAATTCCATTGGTAGAATGACTATGTGTCTATGGAAGTCCGATATCAGGGTAGGTGTATTTGGTCTTAACATGAGACTTGCATCGCTAATACTTACGACAATCGATATGCTTTAGTTTTGGTCGTCCAGGGCTTTAACCGGTTCTGTGTACGCCTCTGCTGGGTATATTGAGAATCGTAGTGTATTGGGTGTGATGTCAAGAAGGAAGTATCAATCCAGTCATAGCGGAGATGATGTCACGTAGGATATGGTACTAGTGCTCTTAAGTACTGCAGTCATCGGGATATTATGACTAGGTCATGTATGTCCGATTATAGAGACTAGTTACCAGACATCCGATATGTGCTTCGTACGGGGCAGACACATTCCAGCCCCAGGCCTAGCACGTGACATTCGATACTGGATCGCAATACGCAATACTACGTATACTACGCCTGACATAGATTATATATTCCAGTAAGAATATTTCTGGAGAATTGGGTAGGTACGGTGCTTTGCTAGAAGCCAACCATGTATTGTAAATCGGTAAGCACGTGGTACGAGGTACGCACGTATTCGGGTAATCCGATGACCGTATTTACTGCCAACATATCCATGGATCTCTTGGGTCGCTTCCCAAAGATTCACTGATGACAGTTGATTTAAATTAGAATTAATCTGGGATTAATTAAGAGAGAGAATTAATCTGGATTAATTAAGATGGAGAAAATTAATCTGGGATTAATTGAGGTATTATTTAATCTGGGATTAAATGTGTTCGAAAGAGAGAGAACGCGATTAATTTGGAATTAATCGGTAAAATAAATTTAATTGTTGTTGGACAAAATGACCCATAGCGTCACTATTTGTATAGATCACGGTGTTGTTGTACAAATTAACTATGTGACAAGGAAATTGCACTCTCATCATATGTGATTAGATCACCATAAATGTATAAATGAAGATAGGTCCATATGATTAGTTCCTGGATTGAGAATGATATGAGACTGTATCAATCCCTGAAGGATTAATCATTAAATATCCCTAGCCGGAGTATTATCGAGACAGGACATCGATAATGCGGAATAGGCTAGTATTGCACTTGTGCGCGTTGTGAGGGCACAACGGCATAGTTCTCATATATATAAGTATTGGATACTTATGCAAGTGCGATAGGAGGTCGTGTTTCACCGATGGTACGGGAAACAGCTTCGCTCTGGATAGACCCCTCGAATCCCATTGGTATTATGACTATGTGTCTATGGGAGGCCGAAATCAAGGTATGTGTGTATAGTCTTAACTTGAGACTTGCATCACTAATACTTACGATAATCGATAGACTTTGGTCTTGGTGGTACAGGGCTTTAACCGGTTCTGCGTACACCACTTCTGAGTTTAACAGAGAGTCGTAGTGTATTGGGTGTGATTTCAAGACGGAAGTATCACCTCAGTCATAGTGGAGATGATGTCACGCAGGATACGATATTAGTGCTCTTAAGTGTTGCGCAACCATCGGGATATTATGACTAGGTCCTACATATCCGATTATAGAGACTAGTTACCAGACATCCGACATGTGCTTCGGACGGGGCAGACACTTATCCATCCAGCCCCAGCCCTAGCACGTGACTATCCGATACTGGGTCGATATACACATACTATACGGTATACTACGGTTGATACAGATCTATATATTCCTGTAAGAATATTTCTGGAGAATTGGGTAGGCATGGCGCTTTGCTAGAAGCCAACCTTGTCTTGTAAATCGGTATAAACGTAGTACGAGGTACTTACGTGTTCGGATAATCCGACGACCGTATTTACTGCCAACATATCCGGAGATCTCATGGGTCGCTTCCTGAAGATTCACCGATGATGTATAACTCGCACTTAATTAATCTAGGATTAATTAGAAGAGAGAAAATTAATCTGGGATTAACTGCGGAGATATTTTATCTGGGATAAAATATTAATTAAGAGAGAGAACGATTAATTTGGAATTAATCGATAAAATAATATATATGATATATTATTAGAAATTGGATTTCGACGCGGAATTAAAATTAGATTTTAATTCGGGCGAACCAATTAATTTAGAATTAATTCGTTAGTGACGTGAATAGTGAATTCGCTAGGCGTAATCATTTAATTACGACGCGACGCAAAATTCGTTAATTTGGAATTAACGAACCCGAGCCTGATAATGATTGCGAGCGCATTCGCATTTCGAATTCGAGTGTTGCACGCAAGTCACATCAAGCGTCAAATCGCTAGTCGCATCAATCGTCAAGTCACTTGTCACTTTGAGTGATGTGACATGACATGTTGTCACTTTATTAAAGTGGATGGATTTGAGTTGATGAAAAGCTTTTAAAAGCTTGAAATGAAATATAACATTATTTATTTCTTGCTTTTTGACTTTTGTATTAAAAGTGATATATGTTTTATTTATTATTTACTTGGTAAATATATAAAACAAAATAAAAAGCTTTTCTCTCTCCCTCATGCAAGACATATACGGTCTTCTTCTTTTCCCTCCTTTCTCTCTCGGCTTGGAGCCGTTTTTCATCTTCTTCTCTCTCGTTTTTCTGGTTCTGCCTAGAAGTAATGAGAAGCAAGAATTGATTTTGTTTCAAAACCAAGTGCTAGCACACACATAGAGTTATCCTAAGGTGATAGGGAAACGAATTTATGAGCTTGGAATCGTTTTGGAAGCTTGAAGCTTGGAGCTTCAATGGTGTTCATCAATGGCCGATCATGGAGGAGACAATAACCAGTGAAACCGAGCAGCCCACTGCATGAGGAAGCCACTGCCGAGCTTGGAGGGAGGCAGAAAACGACCTTGTTCTTCGCATCTTAAACTGACCATTGTGAGTTATGTTTCCGCCTTACTCCTTTGATGTGTATTCACTCGTTTTTATGCATGATTTATGATCCTTGGGACTTGATTGAAACTCAACAATGGTATCTTTAGCTATTGGTTGCATAAAACGAATTAGGGTTCTTGAGCAAAATTTGGGGCTTTTTGATTTAAGCATGATTTTAACAAATTGTTTGTTTAAGAATGCTTGTATATGAATAAATTAGAGTTATATGTAATCAATTTGATGAAAAATTAATTGGATTGATTTTCCCCAATTTGCTTAATGTTGGCCAAAACTTTAATTTGGTTAAACTCAATTTGAGCATCAAATGATTAAATTGTTTAGTATAGTATGCTTGAATGAGGTTGAATTGATGTTGTGCATAATCAATTTCATGAAATTTGGTTGGATCCATTTTTCCCTAAATTTTGGGCATGACAAATTTGGGTAAACTTGATTTTGCTCATGTTTAATGAAATTGGATGATTTAGAATGCTTGAATGTTGTTTAATTGATGATTGATTAGATCAATTTGATGAAAAAGTGTTTGGAATAATTTTCCCCAATTTGCTTGTGATGGCCGAAAAATAGGATCCCTAAAATTGTCTTGGTTTTTTGATTTTTTTGTTCATTGGATGACTTGGAAATCATTTGGGGATGTTGAATTTATGTTTAATTGGTTCAATTGGATTGAATTTGATTTGGGCATAATTTCCCTCTTTGGCCGAGACACTTGAAGCATGAAATTGGGTTTGATTTTGATTTAATTATGTTGGACATGATTAATTGATGTTAAGCATGATTAATTGGACAAATTTGATGTTTTGGAAACTTTGATTTGGGCAATTAATAATGCTATACACTTTAGGTAATTTAATTGGAAATTTGGAATTTTGGAATTAAATTATTGGGCTTAAAGTTGGATTTGGGCTTTCAAAGTTGTTATTGGGTTTATGGGACTTTGTTGTACAAAGTTGGTTTAGGCCAAAATTGGTTGGATCCAATTAGGCCCAAAACCGCTTCAAAAAGGCCCAAATGCGACTAATGAACCTTTAACGTTTAATTGGGCCTAAATTAATTTATGGGCTTATGGGGTAACTCCCGGATTGGACTTTGGTTGCGGGTTTGACCCGAGTTGACCAAAAGTCCACGCCTCAAGAATTAATTAAAAGCCCATTGGACTTTAATTAAATTAATATTGGATATTAATCGGGCTTTGAGACCCGTAACGATTAAATTTGGAATTTAAGTCGTAAAGGTTTATTTTATAAAGTGTAATATTTAATTTGGAATTAAATAATGAATTAGAATTAAATACGTATTAAATTGGATTTAATCATGTAATTTAATTTTATTTGAGAAATCGTACTTTGAGTACGTGTTCGCAATACGAGTTTGACTCGAACAAAATCAAATCTTTGTTTGAACATTGGATGATCACTAATTATCAAAATTAATTAATTGGATTAGATTGATTGATAACATGCTTGTGAATACATGGTTGTGATGCATGAATAATGTATATCGGATGGATATTAGCCGGGTGGGGGGATTTTTTAGAATTGTTGTAATAAATTTGATTTATTAAATTGGACCTGCGTGTCCAGCCTTATCTCCTATTTCTTTGTATTCTCTTCTCACCTATTCCCCTCCATGTAAATGAGGTTTCTTTAGAAGTGTAGTGTAACGGGTAGAAGAAATATTTGTGCTAGCGGGAGAGAGAAAGTGAGAGATTGATCTAGGATCAATGTGTAAAGTATCCATCCGCATATCATTATTATTTTATCATATGCGCTTTATTATGTGTTTAGAATGCATGTTTAAGGGTGTATGATGATGAGACCTTAACAAAGATAATTAAAATTGGTAGCCAATTGCACGCGAAAAACCCTCGTTAAATATCAAGCGTTTATTTTCCTTCCATTGAGTGATTCTTACTCAAGATCCGAGTTTGGCAGGGGTTGTTGGCCAAAGTCAAGCCCTTGTCCGTCGAAGATGTGTTTTAATCACGAGGCTTTGTTCCATATCGGTGTCGTGTCCAAGTTGTGGTTTGTTGGCCAAAGTCAAGATCACTTCTTGTCCATTGACATTGATTACGAAGCTTCCATGTCAATGGGTCCGCGCTTGACTGGGATCACTAGGTTTGTTGTGCCAAAGCCAATGCCTAGTTGATTCAGAGGAAAAAGGTTAGGCTATACATTCGATGTATAGGCATATATAAGATATATGTTTGGGACTTGGATGTCCACCTACTGGATCTAGGAGTTGGATGAGATCCAATTGATCTTAGAGATCTACCTAGTTAATTATCATACAATTTGTTGGCCAAAGTCAAGATTGTGTGATATTTAACGGGATCTTAGCCCACTAGGAAACACGGTTCCCGAGTACTCGACAGAGGGTTAGAGGCTCGACGAAAAATAGTGGGAGGCAAGAATTGAATTTGCAATTTCGTTCAATTACTCGCCATACGCGCTCATTCAAATTATTTCGTCATTAAATTAAATGTTAGTTAGACTAATATTTAAATTGTTGTTTTAATAAACAGTTGGACTGTATTATACTTGATTATATAATTGGATTATATTAATCAATATATTTGAATTAATTAATTTCAGTTTACAGTTGATTTTATAATTGGATATATTAATCAATGTAATTGAGGTTAATTAATTTGGATTATATTTGATTATATAGTTGGACTATTATAATCATTATAATATGTATAGTACCACTAATCGTTGATTAAATAGTTAGACTATTGTAATCAGATAAAATTGAAAAGTTGGATATTTAAATATAATCTGGGATTGAAATATTTTAAATGATTTAATTTTCAAATTGAGAATAAATAATAGGTTACTTTATTTGCTAAAATAACTTATTATACCTTAAGCCCAAAATTAAGCAAAATAAGTAGAGCGTAAAATCTTTGGAAGATTTATGTGATGATGACTTTAATGCTTAATTAATATACTTGTCATAAATCTAATTTTAGATTTAAGAAGTATTAAAATTGCAATTCATAGTTCTTGGAAATTAATTGACTATTCTAGAGGAGATAAAGTCAAAGTTTGCAATTGGGCATGTAGCACGAGGTGCACATCGTTTCGATATTCTAAGAACCCAAGGCTTGGCCTAAGGTTTCTGAAATATTGAAAGGATAATTGACATATCCCAAAGTGACTACCATTTGGATATGGCAGACACGAAGGAATTAAAGAAAGGGCGAGGCTCTAACTTTAAAAATATTGTCTTAGTTATGTTCACAGCTAGTATTGAAATTAGATTTTAAATACTTAGTGTGGTACATAAAATATATGTATTGATGTTCAGAATCTGCTTTGAGCATGATACTGACTTCAAGCTGAGATTGCTCTGCGAATCGGAAACGGGACGAAAGTCGCTGTTTCGACCGTAGATACCTAAGTTTAGGAACTACCCTTTGGGTATATACCTAAATTAGGAACGCCTATATGTAACTAGTTTGACTAGAGACATTATCTCTATATCAGTGTTTAATCTGTTGCGGATAAAACCTTTATATTATAGAACACTAAGGTTTTATTATATAAAGATGATACTGAGATAAATACATTAGATGTAATAACATAATTTATATTTTGAATATAAATAAAATCTCAAACATATAAAATGACAAATAAATAGCTGAAATTGATTTGATCAATAGAGACTTATTTGTGGCATTGTTGTCTAGGACACAATTTAACGAGACTCGTATATCCACACTTTTGAAGAGTGGGTACTAGGACAGATTTGACTATTCAAATAAAGTCTGTGAATCTAGTTTATTAGGTAAAGTACCTAAAATACTACTTTACTTGGTAATAGTATAAGGGCCACCGACCTGTTAGCCCTATTCATGGTGAAGTAAGTGGCCAATATCTAGCTAGGCTAGATGTGAACATGAATATTTAGTGACCCTAAAACGGTTGTGGCATCACGTTATGGTTATGTGTTTCTTTTGAAGAACACAAATCGGAAACTTTTAGAGTTTCAACATGAAATAGACAAACAGATCGGCTATAGTATTATGCCGCCACGGTAAGACCGTATTGGAAAATACTTAAGCAGTAAGTTTCATATGTACTTGAAAGAGTATAGTATTCTTTCAAATGAGGACTCCTCCCGGAACACGTCAAAGTGACGGTGTGTCCGAACGGATTAACCGAATCACGTTAGACATGATAAGATTAATCAGAGTCGCTCTGAGCTACCATTTCCTTCAACAAATAAGTTTTAACAGTGCAATAACTTATTTAGAATAAGGTTCCATCTAAATCTGTTTGATAGATGTCATACAGGATATGAACAGGGAAGAAACAAGGTTTCTCATTCCTGATAATTTGGGTATGCCAGGCATAACGTTTGGATGATACCAAACTAAAGACCCAAATTGGATAAGTGCCAATATAGGTTATCCTAAGGGAAACCATAAGTATAATACTTATAAATCTCACATGAGAACAATGTGATTGTTGCTCACCATGCGGTTTTTCCTGAGAGGAATATCGATATGCAGTGGTCAGTGGGAGGATAGTGATACTCGATGAAAATCGGAGTAATACTGTTCAAGGCACAAGGTCCGTAATGGAACACAAATAGTTCATCAATGATGAATCTGTACCATTAATCTTTGAATACACAAGAACTGAGTAGATCGGATAGAGTCAGAAAACAACCTAGGTTATGGGTTTCTGATCTAACCTCATAAAGATGTCAATCTTATGAATGTATATCCACCGACTACGTTTTGAGGAAGTGATACGAGGTATCGACTCCCTATTATGGCAAAGTGCCATGAGTCCGAAATGGATTCCATGTATAACAACTATTTTGGATACTAGTTGTTGTACCACAAGGCATTGTGCCTATTGGTACATTAAACGTCTTCAAGGAAGACATACATGGAAGGCAACATACCAACGTACAAAGCTGGGCTTTTGACGGAAAGGTATCGTTATCAACATTGTGTTAATAACGATTCAACATTTTACCTGTTGCCATGGTAAATCCATTTTGAAGATGCTTATTGATAACTGAATATTTCATTTATGAAATGTGTCAGTTGCAGATCAAAATCGCTTTCCTGAAAAGGAAACCTTTTGGAGGATGCTTACAACATCCTGACGATTTTGTATAACCGACAAACAAGGTTTGCAGGTTATTCGATCCATGTTTGGATTGAAGCAAGCATAGGTTCTTGGAACTGACGTTTTGAAATAATCATAATGGTTTATGATTTGACTCAAAACGAAATAATTCTTGTGTATATAAGGAGGTTAGTGGGAGGGCACTGACAATGAAATTCCCATTGAAAGCTTGGCTTTCAATAGAAATTCTCCGTAGAATTCTGGGAGTAACAACCTTTATTCGAGGATAAAGATCTACTGGGATAGATTTGGAGTTGGTTAACACTCTCTGGAAATTATACATTTAAAATGTACTTGTATTGGTGTCTCATACGCTTCGAGCATATGGAGTCACAATCGGGTCAATCCAAGTGATAGTCACTGGATTGAAGATTAAGAACATCTGTTAGTATCTGAGAGAACTAAAGATGTTGTCTTAAACTATGGAGATGGAGAACTTGAAGTGACTAGGATCACTGCTGCAAGTTTCCAAACCGGTAAATGCTGCGGTACTATAAAAGTTTGAACACTGGGACAATGAGCTGGAAATATTCCGAGCAAGATAACTGTTGCCGAATTAACAACAAATGCGGATTATTGCTGCAACTGAGGCAGCAATAGAAGCCATTTGGATCGATAATAAATCTAATTAAATTAGATATAGTTCTTTTAGTAGCTGAGCTAGGCGTCAGCACAGTCTAAGGAATTAAAGGTCTCATCGACGATCCAGATATATACTTCTATATCATCTGATTCGTTCGGATCATACATCGTGGCGATGTGATGATCGTATAAATCGCGTCAGAAGATAATTACGCAAATCCGCTGACGAAAACCTTTCCTCAGCAATTTGAGCGAACCGTACATAGTTCGGGTGTTTCACACTCGAGTGACTGGCTATGTGCCAAGTGGGAGATTGTTGGACAAAATGACCCATAGCGTCACTATTTGTACAGATCACGGTGTTGTTGTACAAATTAACTATGTGACAAGGAAATTGCACTCTCATCATTTGTGATTAGATCACCATAAATGTATAAATGAAGAGAGGTCACTATGATTAGTTCCTGGATTGAGAATGATATGAGACAGTATCAATCCCTGAAGGATTAATCATTAAATATCCCTAGCCGGAGTATTATCGAGACAGGACATCGATAATGCGGAATAGGCTAGTATTGCACTTGTGCGCGTTGTGAGGGCACAACGGCATAGTTCTCATATATATAAGTATTGGATACTTATGCAAGTGCGATAGGAGGTCGTGTTTCACCGATGGTACGGGAAACAGCTTCGCTCTGGATAGACCCCTCAGAATCCCATTGGTATTATGACTATGTGTCTATGGGAGGCCGAAATCAAGGTAGGTGTGTATAGTCTTAACCTGAGACTTGCATCGCTAATACTTACGATAATCGATAGACTTTGGTCTTGGTGGTACAGGGCTTTAACCGGTTCTGCGTACACCACTTCTGAGTTTAACAGAGAGTCGTAGTGTATTGGGTGTGATTTCAAGACGGAAGTATCACCTCAGTCATAGTGGAGATGATGTCACGCAGGATACGATATTAGTGCTCTTAAGTGTTGCGCAACCATCGGGATATTATGACTAGGTCATACATATCCGATTATAGAGACTAGTTACCAGACATCCGACATGTGCTTCGGACGGGGCAGACACTTATCCAGCCCCAGCCCTCGCACTTGACTATCCGATACTGGGTCGATATACACAATACTACGGTATATACGGTTGATACAGATCTATATATTCCTGTAAGAATATTTCTGGAGAATTGGGTAGGCATGGCGCTTTGCTAGAAGCCAACCTTGTCTTGTAAATCGGTATAAACGTAGTACGAGGTACTTACGTGTTCGGATAATCCGACGACCGTATTTACTGCCAACATATCCGGAGATCTCATGGGTCGCTTCCTGAAGATTCACCGATGATGTATAACTCGCACTTAATTAATCTAGGATTAATTAGAAGAGAGAGAAAATTAATCTGGGATTAACTGCGGAGATATTTTATCTGGGATAAAATATTAATTAAAGAGAGAGAACGATTAATTTGGAATTAATCGATAAAATAATATATATGATATATTATTAGAAATTGGATTTCGACGCGGAATTAAAATTAGATTTTAATTCGGGCGAACCAATTAATTTAGAATTAATTCGTTAGTGACGTGAATAGTGAATTCGCTAGGCGTAATCATTTAATTACGACGCGACGAAAAATTCGTTAATTTGGAATTAACGAACCCGAGCCTGATAGTGATTGCGAGCGCATTCGCATTTCGAATTCGAGTGTTGCACGCAAGTCACATCAAGCGTCAAATCGCTAGTCGCATCAATCGTCAAGTCACTTGTCACTTTGAGTGATGTGACATGACATGTTGTCACTTTATTAAAGTGGATGGATTTGATATGAATAGTTGATTTGAGTTGATGAAAAGCTTTTAAAAGCTTGAAATGAAATATAACATTATTTATTTCTTGCTTTTTGACTTTTGTATTAAAAGTGATATATGTTTTATTTTATTTACTTGGTAAATATATAAAACAAAATAAAAAGCTTTTCTCTCTCCCTCATGCAAGACATATACGGTCTTCTTCTTTTCCCTCCTTTCTCTCTCGGCTTGGAGCCGTTTTTCATCTTCTTCTCTCTCGTTTTTCTGGTTCTGCCTAGAAGTAATGAGAAGCAAGAATTGATTTTGTTTCAAAACCAAGTGCTAGCACACACATAGAGTTATCCTAAGGTGATAGGGAAACGAATTTATGAGCTTGGAATCGTTTTGGAAGCTTGAATCTTGGAGCTTCAATGGTGTTCATCAATGGCCGATCATGGAGGAGACAATAACCAGTGAAACCAAGCAGCCCACTGCATGAGGAAGCCACTGCCGAGCTTGGAGGGAGGCAGAAAACGATCTTGTTCTTCGCATCTTAAACTGACCATTGTGAGTTATGTTTCCGCCTTACTCCTTTGATGTGTATTCACTCGTTTTTATGCATGATTTATGATCCTTGGGACTTGATTGAAACTCAACAATAGTTAAATTTGATTTTTCTATTTAATTTATTCGTATGGGATAAAGTTAATATATCAGATATATTAATATGAATTGGATTTCGTTACGAAATTAAAGTCGGACTTTAATACGAACGAACGAATTAATTTAGAATTAATTCGTAAACGACGTTCGTAATATATTTGCGAGGCATCGTTATTTAATTATATTAGATTTAATTATTTAGCGACAAAAGTTTGTTTAATCGGATTAAACGAAATCGAGCCGCGGTAAATGTTCGTAGAGACATTTTGAGTTTTGAATTCAAAAGTGTGGGGCCCACTTCACACATGTCACACATGTGACGTGGTGGTTGGAAAGTGGTTGGCATTTATGCGAAAACCACTTACTTTCCAACCACTTGGTTTAGGTGAAACAAAATTACCCCAACTACATGGTTTTGGGTAAAAGGGTAAAACCCTTTAACAAAACCAAAAAGGCCTTCTCTCTCTCTTCACTCTTCACACTTGTAACACAACACAAAACCCTAATACACTAAGCAAATGGGCGTGAATGGCCTCCTTCTTTCTCTTTGATTTTGTTGCAAAATCAACAAAGCTAGCACTTGGAGAAATCAACTAAGGTGATAGGGAAACTACTTCAAGAGTTGGAATCATCACTTAAAGCTTGGATCTTGGAGATCTCTTCTCAAAATTTTAAAGCTCAAATTCGTTCATTGTAAGTATATTCCGCAACTTATTTTGAATTTATGAACACTTTTTCTTACTTATTAGATCATTGGCATGTTCTAGGAACACTAACACTAACAAGGGTTCATGAGACTAAAATTTGGGGCTTTTATGTTTTGAGCATGATTCTTTCAAATTGATGCTTTGAGCATTCTTTGAATATGTTAACTTAGAGTTGTGCATGATTACACTTGAAATAAATTGATTGAATCAAAAATTAAAAATTTATTAGCTTGGCCGAAATATACATTGTCTTGGACTGCAATTTTTTTATTTTTGTAGCATGAAATGATGTGTTTAAATGCATGTTTAAATGTTGATTGTTGGTTTGATTGGATTAGAATCAAAGTCAATAAAGTTTATGTTAAAATCAAAGAGCATGTTCAGCATGAAATGATGAATATAGGATTCAATTTGTGTTGAGCATGAAATGATGTGTTTTGGCTTCAATTTGTGTTGAGCATGAATTGATTGATTAAGCTTGATTAATTAAGTTAATTGGTATTTTGGAAATATTGAGTTTAATTAATTAATCATGGCTAATACACTTTAATTAAAATAATTGTGATATTTAGAATATTATAATTATGTTAATAAGCCTTTAATTATGTATTGGGCTAAAAGTGTGTATTTGGGCTTAATGGGCTTGGTTTGACTAAGTCTGGTTTTGGAATTTTGGATTGGATCCAATTTGGCCCAAAACCAATTCCATAAGGTCCAAATACATCACTTGGCCCTTTAAAGAATTTAATTGGGCCTAATGGGCCTAAATTGATTTGTTGGCAATATGGTGATTCCTATTGGGCCTTGGCATTTTGGTTTGATCCATTATGGCCAAAGCCCATGCCTTAAGAATCAATTAAAATCCCATTGGACTTTAATTGAAATGACATTGGATGTTATTGGGCATTTGAGACCCATTAAGATTGGATTTGGAATCCAAGTCTTTAAGGCTTATAAGTAAGTGTAAATATTTAATTTGGAATTAGTATTGAATACAAATAAATTGGATTTAAAGTTGTAGTTCGATATAATTCAAGAATACGTACTTTAAGTATTTATTCTTAAACGAGTTGGACTCGTGCAAATCAAATCGTTGTTTGAACATTGTATGATCATTAATTCAAAGATTAATTAATTGGATTAGATTGATTGAATAACATGATTTGTAAGAATACATGAATGTGTTGTATGAATAATGTATATCGGATGGATATTAGAAGGGCAAGGGTAATTTTGGAAATTATTGTAATAAGTTTAGAATTTATTAAATTGGACCTACGTGTCCAGCCTTTTATCTCATTTCTCATTGTATTTCTCTTCTCACCTATTCCCCTCAATGTAAATGAGGTTTCGTTATTGTGTATTATGTAATTGGGTAGAAGTTAGAATAGTTCTAGCCGGGAGAGGAATGGAGTGATTTGTTCTATGAAAATTTGTGATATATCCATCCGTATATCATTATTAATTTATTTATTATACGCGCTTTATTATGAATTTAGAATGCATGTTTTAAGTGTGTATGATGATGAGACCTTATCAAAGATAATAAATTGGTTGCCAATTTGCACGCAAAAACCTCAAAACATATTAAGTGTTTTTCCTTCCGTGAGTGATTCTTACTCAAGATCCAAAGTTGGCATTGGTTTGTTGGCCAAAGTCAAGACCTTTGTCAATTGCGGATGTGTTTGAATCATGAGAGTTTTTTCCAATCGGTGTCTTGTCCAAGTCGTGATTTGTTGGCCAAAGTCAAGATCACCTCTTGTCCATCGACATTGATTACGAAGCTTTCCATGTCAATGGGTTTCGCTTAACTGGGATCATTAAGTTTGTTGTGCCAAAGCCAAGGCTTAGTTGATTCAGAGGAAAAATGTTAGTGTAGGCATTGCATTTTTTTCATACCGAACCCGATGAGGAGTCTTATAAGGAGGCACCGCCTTTTAGTCGTGTAGTTCACGGAAAATGGTCGAAGGAAAGGTTAAGTCAAGAGATAATACATTTTGGAATTATTTCGCTAAGTTCGCTCTGAGTTCGCTTGTCGGATATTCGTTTTGAGGCAGTTCCTTGGCCCAGAATCACCGCAAACCCTTCCAAGCCCACCTAGACACTTAAAACCACATCCAAAGCCCATAAAACCAAAACCAACCAAACACCAAGCCCACCACTCATGAGGCCCACGTCCATGCACACAAATTCACCCCTCCATGCACTATTCAAACAAGATTTACCCTTCTACCAAGCTTGTTTTACACATTTGACCTCACTTTTACCTTGACACCAATTTTCCAAGACATTAAATGCATCATACCCCACGCCCATGACCTTATAGCCTTCCTTTAGTTATTTTCAACACAATTATCACCATTTTTTCAACAAAGCCATCAATTACACCAACCTTTCACCATTGTTCAAACAAAGCCATCAATTACACCAACCTTTCACCATTTTTCAACAAAGCCACCACTATTACACCAACCTTTCACCAACCTTTCACCATTTTTCAAACAAAGTTTGCTAACCTAATTTATTTCCTTTGACATCACTTGCCAACCCAATTAATGCACACTTTGTTTTCCTATATAAACCACCATTTTCTTGCCTTGAAACAGCTAGCACATATCAATACACAATCAGAAGATTAAGTATTTTGAAGAACAAAACAGCCCCTTGCCTCCCTTTGCTCTCACGTACACAGCTCTCTCCTTCACTGCCTTAGTCACGCCCAAAGGCCATCCTCCATTCAGCCCCTTGTCACGTCCATACATGCCTCAAGTCAGAGCCTCAAGTCACGCCTAAAACATCAACAAAGCAGCTCTCCACTCAGCCCCCTTGTTCACGCCTCAAGTCAGCCCTCACAGCCCCTTCTCACGCCTCTAATCAGCCCTCAACTCACTGCCTCAAGACACGCATAAAGCCTCAAATTCAGTACATCATCTAGCCTCCATTTAGACCTGAAAGTCACGCCCCTCACTGCCTCTCACACACCTCTATTCAGCCCTCCACCTTGTCTTTATAGTTCACGCAAATTAGCCTCCCATTCCAGCTCCAAGAAACACGCCCAAACAGTCCCCTTACACGTCCAAACCACTGCTTCACTTATCCCCTGAAACTTGCGCCTAAAACCACCCCAATTTCCCTCTCAAACCAGTACATAAGTTGCCTCATCCAAGCCACATTATCCACACCAAAACAGCAGCTCATTCACGCCCAAACAATGACCAAAATCACCGAAACAGTGAACCAAAAACTGCACTTATAAGTCTTCGAGAAATCGAGCTTACGGCAACCCAATACCCCTCAAAATTCACCAAAACAAACTTATATTCATTACCAACCAGTGGGTAAAGCACGAAGACTTGGAACGCAGCGAAGTGGACTCAAAACAGCGAGCGAAGTGGCAAAACAGTGAGCGAAACACTGCAACAGCGAACCGGTGCGATCGTGGTGACTTAGCCTTTCCGACGGCCGTGTAACGTGACTCCGAGCAACGACAAAAAAGGTTAGACCTGAGGGTTTATAATACAAAATTTTCTCACATAAAATATAATTTAAAAATGTATTTTATGATATTTTAGCATGAGTAGTTAACTTGGCATGTTGTTGGAATTGGCTTACATGAAATAATGACTTAGAATAGTTATTTAAGCATGTTATTTGAATTAGTTTACATGAAATGATGAATTAGTGTATGATGTGATTTTGGGGTGAATGAAATATGTGTTATTTCTTGTGGTATATCGGACGGAAACTCGGACATAAATTCCGTAGCCGAATTCGAATGGACGGTAGTGCGGTTTGTACTCGGGATACAATTCCACGTACCACTCGAAAGACACACGTATTTTCTTTTATCCAAACTTGTGTTTGAGTATGATTTAATTGTTTAGTATGATATTTATTTTTCTATGCATGATTAGGATGTTTAATATGTTATAGTTTTATGCATGATTAGTTGGTTGTTTCTAAGCATGATGTAGTCGTTTAGCATGATATTTATTTCCCTATGCATGATTAGGTTGTTTAACATGATGTTGTTTTATGCATGATTAATAGATTGTTCTTGAGCATGTTGTGTAGACTTGGTTAATATTGCACAAATCCATTTATTACAAATGACATAAGTAAGGGACCATTCCGAACCCAACGGTTTGAGGTCTTCCCTTGCGAGGGGTGAGTGCGGCCTTAAATCATTTTCCCGGTTCACACCGGGTGGCGACTCCATTATTCCCCGGTTTAGTTCCCCGCGGGCTACTCCGTACTCCCAACTAGGCCCTGAGTCCAGAACAGCATGCGTCGCCCAGTTTCTGTTGTCTACAGTCTGGCGACTCCACTGGGGACAGAGAATTGGCCTCGAAATATGTCTTGTAATGGTTGGAGTTGTGTTTTAATTAACCTTGTTTACTGTAAGTTTAAGGAATTTAATCAAAGGCATTGTTAGGGCTAGGTGATGTTTGGTGTCTTCCTTCACTCACTACCTTTTTACAAGGAAAAGCTGTGAAGGCACCTAGATAATCATTTTCCTAGGGGATGGTTGGTGTCTTCCTTCACTCACTACCTTTTTATAAGGAAAAGCTGCGAAGGCATCTAGATAATCATCTCATGTGATAGACTAATTTGGAGGACTCGTTGTTTATTCCTGTCACCAAGCGATAAGAGCCTAAGGGGCTTGGGTATCCACGGTGAGCCTTGCTCCGCCCTCCCTCTGGGGAATCTACAACGGGAAGTCCATTTGACAGTTAGTCACATACCTTAACTTGTTGACATATAAGGTGCACCTATTTGGTCGTTTGAACCCTTGAGTGGGGAGTCCTAGTTGTGGGTAATCCTTTGTCAATAAGGGTCTTTGTTTACATTCCTAAAACCTACACATAAACCGTAGTTTTATGACTCTTAGAAATTATTTACTATTGCTTGTGTTTTGGACCATTATCATTTAGATTCATTTGGACTGATTGTCAATAAATGTGAACTTGTTGGGCCATTTAAACAGGGACAAGTTCATGTCCTTTGACTATTAGGCCGAAAGTTTCTAAAATGCCAATGGGCCATTTTGTGTTTAGGCCTTTTATTATTTGAAGTTGTTTAGATATATTATTGCAAAATGTAAACTTGTTTGGCCTTTTTCAACTGGGACAAGTTTGCACTGCACAATAGTATGATTGAATACTTTGAAATGATAATAAGCTGATTTGTATATGTATTGCACACATCTTATACGCCTCACGCATACATGCATCATGCTAACCCTTATGTTTCAAAAAGCCATCATAGATTCCCGTTGGGTTAGGGAAGAAGGCAGACTCATCAAAAGACCAGCAGTAAACATGAGTGAATCTGTCAATGAAGGATCCCGAATGGATCAGATTGAAGCAAATCTTGCTAAAGTGACTGAACAACTGCAAGCTCTGACTGCTGCCATGTCTAATGTAGCTGTGCCCCGTGCTGGGGGTAGTTCTGAGAATGAGAGGCGTGAAGAGCCTCAAAACAAGGTTAATGATGATATCCCGATGTTTGAAGATGACATAGCTGAATATGCCGCTGGAAGAGTGGCCGGGTCTCAGGCAGAATTGCAGAAGCTCCGTGACCAGGTTGAGTCAGTTACCCGCAAGATGAAGGGTAAGGATGAAGACTTGTTAGACTATGAGGCAATGACCTTTGAGGAACAGTTGCCTGCTCAGTTCAAGATGCCAGATATGGCCAAGTTCAACGGAAATGGAGATCCAAGGGTCCATCTTCGCCAGTACGTTTCAATTATGAGTTCAGTGGGTTTGTCGAAGCGCCAGGTCCAGAAAATGTTCGGCATGTCACTTGAGGGAGCTCCTGTGGTCTGGTACCACAGCCTTGAGAAGAAGATTAAAGAAGACTGGAGAGAACTAGCTGATGCCTTCTTAAAACAATATGTGACTGACTTAGAGATCGACTTGTCGCTCCGCGACTTGGAGAATACTAAGCAGAAGCCTGATGAAAGCTTTAAAGAATATGTGGATCGCTGGAGGAGCCAGCTTTTGAAGATGCAAACTCGGCCCTCGGAGAATGACCAGATTAAAATGATCATCAAGGGCACCAAGCCCTCCATTTACAGCAAGTTAAGGAGGATGACCTCTATGATTACAGACTTTCGACAGTTGAGAGAGACTGTTATGGATATCGAGGAGGAAGAAGCCGAGAATCGGAAGTTCTATGGCCAGAATAGAAGGAATTTTGGGGGACACTCGGAGACCAAACCCGCTACTCGCCGAGGTTGCTGTCATTAAGAACCGACGCTTATCCAACCTGGGAAGACCCTTGTCCAAAGTGCTTGAGAAGTTGATAAGGCAAGGACTCTTAAAACCTTTGGAGCCTAGACCACTCCCAAATCCTCCCCCACCAAACCTCAATATGAACCGCTACTGCAACTTCCACCAACAGCCTGGCCATGACACCGATAGTTGTGTCCGTCTTCGCCATGAGATCCAAGATTTAATTGACTCCTATAAGATCCCAGACCCTGAAAAAGAACAGCCAAACACACACCGCAATCCCCTACCAGATTATCACTCAGTTCCACCACCCACCCACCTACATGATCAACTCTGGCCTACCCGAAACCTTTGTCCTCCGGGTTCTCGACCACCAAGCTTCTTCCATGGGATATGACAATGATGAAGAACCATAGGCCAAGGAAGAAGACAGTATTGCAAATGATGAGGTTGTTCCTCATAGTTTATTTGATCCTGTTTCTTTTAAAGTAGACATTGATTTAGTCTACCCATTTGAACTATTTTCTTGAATGATAATAAAGACGTTCATGTCTCTCACTCGTCTGAATATGCGATATGAGTGTGTTTGATAAAAGCATTCAATCTTGGTACTATGATACTCAATGATGCTTAGAATATGGAGAATCTTCGGAAGAAGCAAGCAGAAAAGATAAGGTAGCCATTTAAAAACTGGGAAATGGAACAGTAAGATTATCAGACTTGGAAGGGAATGAGTTCACCGAGCCGATCAATGTTAACAGATTGGAGCTGTATTTAGCCTGAGGAAGAGAAGACTGAGCAGTTACCAAGAGAATTGGAAGAAGACCTAACCTAACGGGATAGGAAATTCATTCATGCATACACGTAACTTGCATCCCTTTTTTTGTGTTTTATGTTTGCAGATTTCAGAGAAAAGAGAACTAGCAAGGGACGACCAGAGACATATGGCGCCGAGGAGCACAATGAAGGTCTCACCAATCATGAACAGGGAGGACCTCTACACTTGCATATGTATACATTACATGCACACATCTTTATTCTGTTGTTTTGTATTCGCAGGTTTTAAAGAAAAAAGAGAAAAAGAAAAAGAAAGTGGCAAAGATCAAAAGGGGACACAAGCAATTCATTAGGGGTGGCAGAGAAAAAGAAGAATTAATGAGACGCATCATAATGAACTTATGCCAAGCAAGAGGCGTATTGAGTACACAATTCCTTTGCTTTAATTATTTCTTTGATTTGCTTTTGCTTTGTTATTTTCTGTTATTTTCGTAAGTATGATCCAGACTTTTGACCTTTCGTGACTTGTTTTGGAAATCTTGTAGACAGGATCTATAACTTTTGGGACCTTTCTTGACGTGTTGAGGTGGAAAGGATCCACAACTTTTTGACATATCACGATCTCCTTTGTTATTTTCTGTTATTTTCGTGGAACGAATCCACAACTTTTTGACATCTCACGATATCTCTCGTTGTTTTCATAGACAGGATCCAGTGGCTTTTTTGACTTCTCACGACTTATTTTGTGGTTTAGCTAACCACCATTCGGTGAAAGGTATTAGTACAATTATTACTAATCTTTTTTAAGTACTATAAATTGAGCTCGATATTTCTTTCCTCAACACATTTAAATATACATCCGAGTAAAAGAAAGAAAATGGAAGCCACTTCGAAGAGACGAGTTGAAACCATTTGTGTGTTTTGCGGTACCAGTGTGGGTACTAAACCGCAATACATAGAGGCAGCGCAAGAATTGGGTCGAGTCATCGCTGAACGGAATATGCACTTGATATACGGTGGAGGCAATCTTGGACTGATGGGAATTGTTTCAAAGGCTGTACGTGACGGAGGCAGTCCAGTTCTAGGAATCATCCCAAAGCCTTTGGCGGAGGCGAATCTGATAGGACCATCGAACGGAGAAGAATTGCTTGTGCCGGGAATGTCTGAGCGACTGGTGGAAATGATTAACCGTGCGGATGCCTTTATTGCTCTACCAGGAGGCTTGGGCACGTTGGAGGAAATGTCTATAGTGCTATCTTGGGCAAACCTAAACATACATCAGAAACCTCTTGGATTATTTAACGTTGATGGGTTTTATGATTTTCTCTATGTGTTTCTTGAAGACAGCCGAAGGAATGGGTTCGTGACGAAACCTGTGAACGAACTCCTCTTCACAGCCAGAACTGCCCAGGATTTAATTGACCAAATCTTGGCCTTTGAACCGCATGTGGACCCTATCATTTCCGAGATCAAATGGTCCGAGGATGATCGTGGAAAAAAGCGTAAACTGAATCTGGATCTTAACCTCTAGTCTTTTGTATTACTATCTCGTTCATTTTGTGTTATTTGAATAAAAATAAAAAATAAAAAAAAAATGGAAAAAATAAAAGAATTTGAGTAAGAGAAGTCTTTAATAGTTAGACATATGTCATGTGATGACATTGTATGCTGTAGGGAGAAACCCTAGAAACGATAAGTGCGAGATGTGCTCTCGTCCGGTATTCTGAATGGATTGATCTCAGTTAGACTCACGAACACTTGATTACAGGATCCTAGCAGTAGAAGCCTGAGTAGTTATCAAGATGACTAGTTGAAGAGATGATGGATCAGTGAATGACCGTTTGCCTAGATGTCCACCCTGGTTTACTTATGCTACGATATATGATATGGTTGAAAATAAAGAAAAAGTCTCTGCAATGAAAAGAAAAATAGACCACCTATAACCGATAAGCGTGAAGCTACCCATGGGCGAGTATTAGGACCACCATGAGGAGAAATGCTACCTTAAAGGGTAGGTGTGTTAGAAAAAGAAAAGAAAAAAAAAAAAAAAAATTTGAAAAGAAAGAGACAAAAGAAAAGAAAAATGAAGACCATATCATATTGAGTATGCTGAAGTAATCACAGAATGTGATTAAGACATCCAGGTTGGTTAGACCCACTGGTTCAATTCTCTGAAACGAAATCACCAAGTTGGCTTACAAAGGATTAAGCTGCGAAAGAGCCTTAGCACACACACACTAGGAGTCTAGTTCGGATCACCCATTCAGACAATCGAAATTGAGTATATCAAGTACTTTGAAGGTTCTCTGGTTTCGACACGAAGCATTCGTTGAGGACGAAAATATGTTTAGCTATTAAGATTGTCTCGAGGAGAGCAATATAACATGTTGAAATAAATCACTCACATCATAATCAGTCTTTGCCGAGTATGGCACTTCAGGGGCGAGGCCCATATTAGCTTGGGAGCGAGGCTTCACATCATCATCAGCTAGGGGGCGAGGCCCATTTCAGTTTCAGGTGAGGGCCGATGCCCATTTCAGTTTCAGTTTTGGGGATGAGTCCCAAGGTCGAGGCCCACATCGGCATCAGTATCAGTTTCGGGGATGAGTCCTAAGGCCGAGGCCTGCAGCAGCATCAATACCATATCAGTTTGGGGTGAGGCCCACATCAGTTTCAGTCTTGGGGGCGAGGCCCACCTCAACATCAGTTCCGGCGAGGCCCATATCAGTATCAGTTCAGGGATGAGTCCCATGGTCGAGGCCTACATCACATCTGTTACAGTATCAGTTTTTGGGACGAGTCCCAGGGTCGAGGCCCCCGTTGTCGGTTGCAGTTATTTTGATGCGTCCCAGGGTCGTAGACCCACTGCATCATATATTCCATTTTGGGGATGCGTCCCCGGGCTGAGGCCCATTTTTTTCAGCGGTATTGGGATGCGTCCCAGGGTTGAGGTCCACACCATCAGAGTTTTGGAAGGAATCCAGGAACGAATTCTAGATCATCATGAAGTGTCGGGGACTGTCATAAATTATCATAAAGTGTTATGGACTATCGTGGATTATCATGAAGTGTCGTGGACTACCGTTGATTATCATAAAGTATCGTGGACTACCGTGAATTATGAAGATTATGAAAATTCTGTGGATTATGTGGACTACCATGGACTATGAAGGTTATGAAGAATATGTGGATTATGTGGACTACCGTGGACTATGAAGATTATGTGGATTATGTGGACTACCGTGGACTACCGAGGAATGTTGTGAATTACCGTGGACTATGAAAGATATGAAGAATATGTGGATTATGTGGACTACCGTGGACTACCGTTGATTATCATAAAGTATCGTGGACTACCGTGAACTATGAAGATTATGTGGATTATGTGGACTACCGTGGACTACCGAGGAATGTTGTGAATTACCGTGGACTATGAAGGTTATGAAGATTATGTGGACTACCGTGGACTACCGAGGAATGTTGTGAATTACCGTGGACTATGAAGGTTATGAAGATTATGTGGATTATGTGGACTACCGTGGACTACCGAGGAATGTTGTGAATTATCGTGGACTACCGTGAAGAACTGTGGACTACCGAGACGCCCTAGGTACGGGGCCAAGCACAATCAAACCAACAAAACAGGCGGACCAGGTGACAGCTGGCGAGCCAGGTAAGTAAAAATGCATTGCACGAACTTTGATAGGATTGTCACTGGCACACACTGAACAAATCCCATCAAAGTGGGGGCGACTGTAGGCATTGCATTTTTTTCATACCGAACCCGATGAGGAGTCTTATAAGGAGGCACCGCCTTTTAGTCGTGTAGTTCACGGAAAATGGTCGAAGGAAAGGTTAAGTCAAGAGATAATACATTTTGGAATTATTTCGCTAAGTTCGCTCTGAGTTCGCTTGTCGGATATTCGTTTTGAGGCAGTTCCTTGGCCCAGAATCACCGCAAACCCTTCCAAGCCCACCTAGACACTTAAAACCACATCCAAAGCCCATAAAACCAAAACCAACCAAACACCAAGCCCACCACTCATGAGGCCCACGTCCATGCACACAAATTCACCCCTCCATGCACTATTCAAACAAGATTTACCCTTCTACCAAGCTTGTTTTACACATTTGACCTCACTTTTACCTTGACACCAATTTTCCAAGACATTAAATGCATCATACCCCACGCCCATGACCTTATAGCCTTCCTTTAGTTATTTTCAACACAATTATCACCATTTTTTCAACAAAGCCATCAATTACACCAACCTTTCACCATTGTTCAAACAAAGCCATCAATTACACCAACCTTTCACCATTTTTCAACAAAGCCACCACTATTACACCAACCTTTCACCATTTTTCAAACAAAGTTTGCTAACCTAATTTATTTCCTTTGACATCACTTGCCAACCCAATTAATGCACACTTTGTTTTCCTATATAAACCACCATTTTCTTGCCTTGAAACAGCTAGCACATATCAATACACATCAAGAAAAGATTAAGTATTTTGAAGAACAAAACAGCCCCTTGCCTCCCTTTGCTCTCACGTACACAGCTCTCTCCTTCACTGCCTTAGTCACGCCCAAAGGCCATCCTCCATTCAGCCCCTTGTCACGTCCATACATGCCTCAAGTCAGAGCCTCAAGTCACGCCTAAAACATCAACAAAGCAGCTCTCCACTCAGCCCCCTTGTTCACGCCTCAAGTCAGCCCTCACAGCCCCTTCTCACGCCTCTAATCAGCCCTCAACTCACTGCCTCAAGACACGCATAAAGCCTCAAATTCAGTACATCATCTAGCCTCCATTTAGACCTGAAAGTCACGCCCCTCACTGCCTCTCACACACCTCTATTCAGCCCTCCACCTTGTCTTTATAGTTCACGCAAATTAGCCTCCCATTCCAGCTCCAAGAAACACGCCCAAACAGTCCCCTTACACGTCCAAACCACTGCTTCACTTATCCCCTGAAACTTGCGCCTAAAACCACCCCAATTTCCCTCTCAAACCAGTACATAAGTTGCCTCATCCAAGCCACATTATCCACACCAAAACAGCAGCTCATTCACGCCCAAACAATGACCAAAATCACCGAAACAGTGAACCAAAAACTGCACTTATAAGTCTTCGAGAAATCGAGCTTACGGCAACCCAATACCCCTCAAAATTCACCAAAACAAACTTATATTCATTACCAACCAGTGGGTAAAGCACGAAGACTTGGAACGCAGCGAAGTGGACTCAAAACAGCGAGCGAAGTGGCAAAACAGTGAGCGAAACACTGCAACAGCGAACCGGTGCGATCGTGGTGACTTAGCCTTTCCGACGGCCGTGTAACGTGACTCCGAGCAACGACAAAAAAGGTTAGACCTGAGGGTTTATAATACAAAATTTTCTCACATAAAATAATAATTTAAAAATGTATTTTATGATATTTTAGCATGAGTAGTTAACTTGGCATGTTGTTGGAATTGGCTTACATGAAATAATGACTTAGAATAGTTATTTAAGCATGTTATTTGAATTAGTTTACATGAAATGATGAATTAGTGTATGATGTGATTTTGGGGTGAATGAAATATGTGTTATTTCTTGTGGTATATCGGACGGAAACTCGGACATAAATTCCGTAGCCGAATTCGAATGGACGGTAGTGCGGTTTGTACTCGGGATACAATTCCACGTACCACTCGAAAGACACACGTATTTTCTTTTATCCAAACTTGTGTTTGAGTATGATTTAATTGTTTAGTATGATATTTATTTTTCTATGCATGATTAGGATGTTTAATATGTTATAGTTTTATGCATGATTAGTTGGTTGTTTCTAAGCATGATGTAGTCGTTTAGCATGATATTTATTTCCCTATGCATGATTAGGTTGTTTAACATGATTTGTTTTATGCATGATTAATAGATTGTTCTTGAGCATGTTGTGTAGACTTGGTTAATATTGCACAAATCCATTTATTACAAATGACATAAGTAAGGGACCATTCCGAACCCAACGGTTTGAGGTCTTCCCTTGCGAGGGGTGAGTGCGGCCTTAAATCATTTTCCCGTTCACACCGGGTGGCGACTCCATTATTCCCCGGTTTAGTTCCCCGCGGGCTACTCCGTACTCCCAACTAGGCCCTGAGTCCAGAACAGCATGCGTCGCCCAGTTTCTGTTGTCTACAAGTTTCAGGTAATATATTTGATATATTGGCATATATAAGATATATGTTGCGACTTGGATGTCCACTACTGGATCTAGGAATTTGGATGAGATCCATTGATCTTAGAGATCTATCTAGTTAAGTATCATACAATTTATTGGCCAATCAAGATTTGTGGTGTTTATTTAACGGGATCCTAGCCCACTAGGAAACTAGGTTCCCGAGTAAACTCGACAGAGGGTTAGAGGCTCGCCGAAAAATAGTGGGAGCGAGAATTAATTTTGCAATATTCGTTATTACTTGCCATACGCGCTCAATCAAATATCATTCGTCAAATATGTATTAATATATAGTTGAACTAATATTTATTGTTGTTTTAACAGTTGGACTGTATTCAAACTACTTCATTTATAGTTGATTATATAATTAGATTATAGTAATCAATATATTTGAATTTTACCCTTCATTCATAGTTGATTATATAATTGGATTATAGTAATCAATATATTTGAATTTTACCAATTATTTATAAAGATTATATAATTGGATTATAGTAATCAATATATATTTGATTTTAACCAATAAAATTGTAATAAGTTATATAGTTAGACTATAGTAATCATTACATTAGATTGTACCTGAAATCGTTGATTAAATAGTTGGACTATTAGAATCAAGATTAAATTGAAAGATTAATGTTTAAAATATTATCCTTGGGAAAATGTGTTCAAACGACTTTAATTTTCAAATTAGGAATAAATTTCAGGATAGTCCTGAAACTAAGAAGTTACTTTATTTGATAGAATAACATCTTAGGCCTAAGCCCGGAGTTAAGCAAATAGTAGAGCATGATCTTTGAAAGATTCATGTGATGATAACTTTAATGTTTAATCCATTATGCTTGCCATAAAGACTACTTAATTTCCTAATCAGAACTAAGGATTAGATCCTTAAAGTATGATGAAGAAATTGAAGGATCTTCATAGATCTATTCTTAGATCTTAGAAGTATTAAATTGCAATTAATAACTCTTGGAGAGTTAATGGCCATTCTCAAGGAGACAAAGCCAAAGTTTGCAATAAGGCAAGTGGCGCAAGGCGCATCTTACTTCAATTTCTAGAAGGCCAAGGCTTGGCCAAAGACTTCTGGAATGTGAAAAGGGCAAAGGCAAAAATCATTATAATCTTCTAGGAAGATAAAGGACATATCCCAAGATGTCTACCTAAATTGTGGCAAACGGGGTCATTGAAGCATGACTGCCGTATGGACAAAGCAAACATGAAGGAATTAAAGACGAGCAAGGCTCTGACTTCAAATATGTTTGTCATAAATATGTTCACAACTAGTATTAAAATTGGATTTTTAATACTTATTGTGATACATAAATATGCATTGATGTGCAGAATCTGCTGTGAGCAGGATACTGACTTCATATGAGATTAATCTGCGAATCGGAAACGGGACGACAGTCACTGTTTTAACCGTAGATACCTAAGTTTAGGAACTACCATTTGGGTGTGTACTTAAATTAGGAAACTGTTATAATGTAACTAGTTTGACTAGAAACATTATCTCTATATCGAGTATAACTCGTTGCGAGTATACCTTTATATTCTAGAACACTAAAGTGTTTTATTTTATAAAGATGATATTGAGATAAACACATTAGTGATGATGAATAATAATATATATTTTGAATATAAATAAAATCTAAAAAATAATCAATGACAAACAAATAGCTCAAACTGATTTGATCAGATGAGACTTATTTGTGGCAGTGTTGTCTGGGACACAATTAAACAAGACTTGTATATATACTAGGACGGATTTGATTCCATTCAAATGATGTCTACGAATCTAGTTTATTAGGTAAAGTACCTAAAATACCTTTTACTTGGTAAAAGTGTAAGTGCCATCAATCTGTTTGCCCTCGTTCATAGTGACGTAAGTGGGGCCATGTCTAGCTAGGCTAAATGTGGAAATGAATGTTTCATGACCTTTACGGATGTGGCATCGCGTTATGGTTATGTGTTTCTTATGAAACACGAATCGGAAAATTTTAGAGTTTCGACACGAAATAGACAAACAGATCGGCTAAAGTATTAAAACCATCACGGTTGGATCATGATGAAAATACTTAAGCAGTAAGTTTCTCAAATACTTGAAAGAGTATAGTATTCTTTCAATGAGGACTCCTTCTGGAACACGTCAGTTTGACGATGTGTCTTAACGGAGAAACCAAATTTTGTTGGATATGATAAGGGTAATCATGAGTCGCTCTGAGCTACCATTTTCCTTTAAAGGGATAAGCCTTTAACAGTGCCAATACTTATTTTGAATAAAGTTCCATGAAAATCTGTTTGATAGATTTCATATTAGATATGAACGGGAAAGAAACTGGGTTTCTCACTCCTGAAGATTTGGGATCCTGGGCATATGTTTGGATGATACCAAACAAGAACCCAAATTGGACAAGTGCCAATTGTAGGTTATCCTAGGGAAACCAAAGTATAGTACTTATACATCTCACAAGAGAACAATTTTAATTGTTGCTCGCCATGCGATTTTCCTAAAAGGAATACCGATATGCAGTGGTAAGTGGGAGGATAGTAAAACTCGATGAAAATCGGAGTAATACTATTCAAAGCACCAAGTCCTTAATGGAACACAAACAGTTCATCAAGGATGAAACTGTACCAGTAATCTTCTAATACACAAGAACCGCGTAGATCGGAGAGAGTAGAAAACAACCTGGGTATGGGTTTCTGATATCACCTCATAAAGATGTAAATCTTATTGAGGAATACGAACTGACTACGTATGATGAAGTGATACAAGGTATCGACTCCCTATTATGGCAAAGTGCCATGAGTCCGAAATGGATTCCATGTATATCAACAATGTTTGGACACTAGTTATTGTACCGCAAGGCATTATGCCTATTGGTACTATATGAGTCTTCAAGGAAGACATACATGGAAGGCAACATACCAACATACTAAGCTAGGCTTGTAGCGGAAAGGTATCGTTATCAACATTGTGTTGATTACAACAAAATCTTTTACCTGTTGCCACGTTAAATCCATTTGGATAATGCTTGTTGATGCTGCATGTTTCATTCATGAAATTTGGCAGCTGAACGTCAAAATCGCTTTCCTAAACGGAAACCTCTTTGGAGGATGTTTACAACATCCTGGCGGTTTTGTCGTACCAAAACTAGCAAACAGGTTTTCAGGTTATTCGATCCATGTCTGGATTAAAGCAAGCATTAGGTTCTTGGAACTATCGTTTTGATGTAGTCATAATGGTGTATAATTTGATTATAAACGCATATGATTCTTGTGTATATAAGGATGTTAGTGGGAGCGCACTAACAATGATGTCCTAAATAATGATGATATGTCATTTCTTGGAAATGATATTCCCATATTATAATCGGTGAAAGCTTGGCTTTCATGAAAATTCTCCATAGAATTCTTGGGAGTAACAACCTTTATTCTAGGAATAAAGATCTACTGAGTTAGATATAGAGGTTATTGAAACTCTGTGAGAACTCGTACATTGAAAAATGTACGCAACCTGGTGTCTCATATGCTTTGAGCATATGGATTCACAAACAGGTCAATCCAAGTGATAGCCACTGGATTGATAATAAGAACATCCGTTAGTATCTCAGAGAACTAAGAATGATGTCTTAAACTATGGAGAAGGAGAATTTGAAGTGACCGGGATCACTACTGCAAGTTTCCTAACCGATAATAATAAACGGTACTATACAGTTTGAATAACGGCACAGTGAGCTGGAAATCTTCCAAGCAAGATACTGTTGCCAAATAAAAAACAAATGCGGGTTATTGCTGCGGCTGAGGTAGCAATAGAAGCCATTTGGGTCGATAATAAATATAATAAGATTAGCTATAGTTCTGTTAGATGCTGAGCTAGGCGTCAGCACAGACTGAAGAATTAATGGTCTCATCAACGATCTAGATATATACTTCGACTATTCATCTGATTTGTTCGGATCATATATCTTGGCGATGTGATGATCGAATAAATTGCATCAGACGATAATCATACAAATCCGCTGACGAAAGCCTTTCCTCAACAGTTTGAGTGAACCGTACATAGTTCGGGTGTATGACTCTCGAGTGACTGGCTATAGGCCAAGTGCGAGATTGTTGGACAATTATGACCAGTAGCGTCACTATTTGTACAGATCATGGTGTCGTTGTACAAATAAACTATGTGACAAGGAGATTGCGCTCTTATCATTTGTGATTAGATCACCTAGATGTATAAATGATAGGAGGTCCTTATGATTAGTTCCTGGATTGAGATGATATGAGACAGTATCAGTCCTCGAAGGATTAATCATTAAATATCCCTAGTCGTAGTATTATCGAGACTGGACATCGATAATGCGGAATAGACTAGTATTGCACTTGTGCGCGTTGTGGGAGCACAACGGCATAGTTCTCATATATTTAAGTATTGGATACTTATGCAAGTATGATAGGAGGTTGTGTTTGCCGATGGTGAGGAAATAGCTTTGCTCTGGATAGACCCCTCGAAATTCCATTGGTAGTATGACTATGTGTCTATGGAAGTCCGATATCAGGGTATGTGTATTTGGTCTTAACCTGAGACTTGCATCGCTAATACTTGCAACAATCGGTATGCTTTAGTTTTGGTCGTCCAGGGCTTTAACCGGTTCTGTGTACGCCTCTGCTGGGTATATTGAGAATCGTAGTGTATTAGGTGTGATGTCAAGAATGAAGTATCACTCCAGTCATAGTGGAGATGATGTCACGTAGGATATGGTACTAGTGCTTTTAAGTACTGCAGTCATCGGGATATTATGACTAGGTCATGTATGTCCAATTATAGAGACTAGTTACCAGACATCCGACATGTGCTTCGTATGGGGCAGACACATTCCAGCCCCAGGCCTAGCACGTGACATTCGATACTGGATCGCAATACGCAATACTACGTATACTACGCCTGACATAGATTATATATTCCAGTAAGAATATTTCTGGAGAATTGGGTAGGCACGGTGCTTTGCTAGAAGCCAACCATATCTTGTAAATCGGTAAGCACGTGGTACGAGGTACGCACGTATTCGGGTAATCCGATGACCGTATTCACTGCCAACATATCCAAGGATCTCTTGGGTCGTTTCCCAAAGATTCACCGATGACAGTTGATTTAAATTAGATTTAATCTGGGATTAATTAAGAGAGAGAATTAATCTGGTATTAATTAGATGGAGAAAATTAATTGGGATTAATTGAGGTATTATTTAATCTGGGATTAAATTTGTTCGAAGAGAGAGAACGCGATTAATTTGGAATTAATCGGTAAAATAAATTTAATAGTTAATTTGATTTTTCTATTTAATTTATTTGTATGGGCTAAAGTTAATATATCAGATATATTAATATGAATTGGATTTCGTTACGAAATTAAAGTCGGACTTTAATACGAACGAACGAATTAATTTAGAATTAATTCGTAAACGATGTTCGTATATATATTTGCGAGGCATCGTTATTTAATTAAATTAGATTTAATATTTAGCGCGACGAAAGTTTGTTTAATCGGATTAAACGAAACCGAGCCGCGGTAAATGTTCGTAGAGACATTTTGAGTTTTGAATTCAAAATGGTGGGGCCCACTTCACACATGTCACACATGTGAAGTGGTGGTTGGAAAGTGGTTGGCATTTATGCCAAAACCACATACTTTCCAACCACTTGGTTTAGGTGAAACCAAATTACCCCAACTACATGGTTTTGGGTAAAAGGATAAAACCCTTTAACAAAACCAAAAAGTCGTTCTCTCTCTCTTCACTCTTCACACTTGTAACACAACACAAAACCCTAATACACTAAGCAAATGGGCGTGAATGGCCTCCTTCTTTCTCTTTGATTTTGTTGCAAAATCAACAAAGCTAGCACTTGGAGAAATCAACTACGGTGGTAAGGAAACTACTTCAAGAGTTGGAATCATCACTTAAAGCTTGGATCTTGGAGATCTCTTCTCAAAATTTTAAAGCTCAAATTCGTTCATTGTAAGTATATTCCGCAACTTATTTTGAATTTATGAACACTTTTTCTTGCTTATTAGATCCTTGGCATGTTCTAGGAACACTAACACTTATATACACAAGGATCATCCTCATTTTGAATGAAATCATATTCTTTTATGATCTCATCAAAACGTTGGTTCCAAGAATGCGATACTTGCTTCAATCCATAAATGGATCGATTTAACTTACAAACCTTGTTTGCAAGTCTTGGTAAGCTTAAACCGTCAGGCTGTTGCATATAAACATCTTCCAAAAGGTTTCTGTTAAGGAAAGTGGTTTTGACGTCCATCTGCCATATTTCGTAATCAAAATAAGCAGCAATAACAAGCATTCTCTAAATGGATTTAATCATGGCAACATGTGAAAAAGTTTCGTCGTAATCGACACCATGTCGTTGACGATACCCCTTCGCTACAAGCCTAACTTTGTACGTTTATATGTTGCCATCCATGTCGGTCTTCTTCTTGAAGACCCATTTGCAACCAATAGGCTTTACGCCTTCTGGTGCATCAACCAGTCTCCAAACTTGGTTGGTGTACATGGAATCCATTTCGGATTTCATGGCATCTTGCCATAAACCGGAGTCGATACCTTGTATCGCTTCCTCATATGTAGCCGGTTCGTCTTCCTCAATAAAATTAATATCCACATAAGGTGATATTAGAAACCCATACCTCTCAGGTTGTTTTCTGACTCTCTCCGATCTATGCGGTTCTTGTGTATTTGAAGATTGTGGTACAGTCTCATCCCTGATGAACTATTCATGTTCCGTTAAGGAATCGGTGCCAGGAACAGTATCACTTCTATTTTCATTGAGTTATACTTTCCTCCCACTTATCACTGCATTTAGGAATTCCTTCTCAAGGAAAACCGCATGTAGAGTAACAAATACTTTGTTCTCTTGTGGGTTGTAGAAGTAATATCCTTCGGTTTCCCTAGGATAACCTACAAATAGACACTTATCCGATTAGGGTTCAAGTTTGGTACCATCCAAACGTTTAACGTATGCCCAGCAACCCCAAATCTTCAGGAATGAGAAACCCGGTTTCTTTCCTGTCCATATTTCATACGGACTCTAATGAACAGACTTTGACGGAACCTTATTCAAAATAAGTATTGCACTGTTCAATGCATATCCCCAGAAGGAAATAGGTAGCTCAGTACGACTCATCATCGACCTTACCATGTCCAACAAAGTTCGGTTTATCCGTTTGGACACACCGTTTAATTGAGGTGTTTCGAGAGGAGTCTAATGTGAAAGAATACCATACTCTTTCAAGTAATCAAGAAACTAATTGCTCAAGTATTCTCTACCACGGTCTGACCGTTATGTTTTAATACTTTTGCCGGTCTGTTTTTCTACTTCGTGTCAAAACTCTTTGAATTTCTCAAAAGTTTCCGACTTGTGTCTCATAAGATACACATAACCATAACGCGATGCATCATCCGTAAAGGTTACGAAGTATTCATATCCACCTCTAGCCTGGCTAGACTTGGGCCCATATACGTCACTATGAACGAGGGCTAATAGTTCGGTGGCATGTGCACCTTTAATGCTAAAAGGTGTTTTAGACATTTTGCCTAATAAACGAGATTCGCAGACGTCATATGAATTTTGATCAAATCCGTCCAAGTACCCACTCTTCGAAAGTTTGGATATGCGTGTCTTGTTAATGTGTCCTAGACGACAATACCACATATAAGTTTCATCTTTGTTACTTAGTTCATGTCTTTTGTTTGTTACATTATATGTTTGAGAATGATTTATATTCAAAATATATAGACCATTATTCACAGCAGCACTGCATATCTCCATATCATTTTTATACATAAAACACCCAGTGTTTCTAAAAACAAAAGTATACCCACATTGGGCTAATAAAGATACAGATATAATATTCCTAGTTAAATTAGGTACATAATAACAGTCTAATAAGTTTAGTACATGCCTCTAGGGCAGTTCCAAAATATAAGTCTCTATAGCTAAAACAGCGACCCTGGTCCCGTTTCCAACTCGTAGATCAATCTCCCTTGAGGCCAGTCTTCTGCTAATTTGCAGATCCTGCACATCAGTACATATATGAGTACCACAACCAGAATCAAAAATCCAATATTTAAAACTAGAAGTAGACATGTTTATTTCTATAACAAACATGCCTGAAGCCGGTGCCTTGCCCGCTTTGATTTCCTTCATGTGTGCCTTGTACTCATGGAAGTCATGCTTCTAGTGACCCCGTTTGCCGCAATGCAGGCATACATCTTGGGATTTGTCTTTTGCCTTCCCAGAAGACTTTGATGATTTGGCCTTGCCCTTCTTATTCTGCTTCTTCTTTACACCTCCAATAGCCTTCGGCCAAGCCTTGGGAGACTGAGATGTTGAAGCGAACCCAGCTATCCAATGTCAGGAATCATCTGCGACACATGGTGCTCGACAGATGTACCCTCTGACATTCGAGAGCAAAAGAGCTTCTTCTGCAATTCATACATTTGCGAGCTAAGGTTAGATCGATGAAAGTCCTTCAATTTTTCCATCGTAGTATAGAGATCCAATCCCTTGTTTTGGCGACGAAATTGAGGGGTCATCGTAGCGAGCATGACGGATTAAGCAGTTGAGTTGTCATCGCTATGAGTCTTCCAAAGCTCAAGCTCAAGCGGCTGCTCATTTCCGGGCTTAAGCCCGAGAGGTCTCTTTATCGTATAGAGGATCCTCTCAGCCCCCAGGACAATCCTGAGGTTCATATCACAGTTAGGAAAGTTCGCACTATTAAAGACATTTTCTCCCATGATAATGTCTCTAACCCCGATCTTTCCAGTCATCTTAATTACAATAGTCTAACTATTCAATTAACAATTTTTTTTTGTACAGTCCAACTGTTACAAAAAAATAATAGAATATTAGTCCAACTAATAAAATATATAAAATGACGAAATAATTTGAAAGCGCGCATTTGCCAAGTATTTGAACGAAATTGCAAATTCAATACTGGCCTCCCACTATTTTTCGGCGAGCCTCTAACCCTCTATTGAGTACTCGGGAAACCTAGTTTCCTATTGGGCTGGGATCCCGTTAAATAACACACAACCTTGACTTTGGCCAACAAGCTGTATGATATTTAACTAGGTAGATCTCTAAGATCAATTGGATCTCATCAAATTCTTAGATCCGGTAGGTGGACCTCAAAGTCCGAAACATATATACAATATATATGCCAATATATCCAATATATTTTCCTAACCTTTTCCTCTGAATCAACTAAGCCTTGGCTTTGGCTCAACAAGCTTAATGATTCCAGTTAAGCGAGACCCATTTACCTTGGAAAACTTCGTAATCCATGTCGATGAACAAGAAGTGACTTTGACTTTGGCCAACAAATCACAACTTGCCCAAGACATGCGATATGAAACAAAGCTTTCATGGTTCAAACACATCCGCGATGGACATTGATCTTGACTTTGGTCAAGAAACCAATGCCATTCTTGGATATTGAGAAATAACCATTCAACGGAAGGAAAACACTTACTATTTGATTGAGGGTTTTTCGCGTAATTGGCAACCAATTAATTATCTTTGATTGGGTCTCATCATACACCCTTAAACATGCATTCTAAAATCATAATAAGGCGCGATAAATAAAATAATAATGATATAAAGATGGATATCTCACAAATTGTTCCTAGAATAAATCACTCCATTTCCTCTCCCTGGCTAGCACTATTCTAACTTCTACCTAATTACATAATAAAATAAAGAAACCTCATTACATTGAGGGGAATTGGTGAGAAGAGAATTAAAAAGAGTCGAGAGATAAAGGCTGGACACGTAGGTCCAATTTAATAAATTCTAAATTTATTACAACAATTTCCAAAATTGCCCTCACCCGTCTAATATCCATCCGATATACATTATTCATACAATGCATCCATGTATTCACACAAAGTATGTTATTCAATCAATCTAATCCAATTAATTAATCTTTGAATTAAGTGATCATCCAATGTTCAAACAACGATTTGATTTGCGCGAGTCCAACTCATTTGAGAATAAGTACTCAAATTGCGTATTCTCTAATTATATTGAACTACAATTTTAAATCCAATTTAATTTGTATTCAATACTAATTCTTTATTAATTCCAAATTAAATAATTACACTTTTAATGTGCCTTTACGATTTAGATTCTAAATCTAATCTTAATGGGGCTCAAACCACAATTAACATCCAATGTCATTTTAATTTAATGCCCAATGGGCTTTTAATTAATTTCATAAGGCATGGGTTTTTGCCAATATGGGTCAAACCCAAATGCCAAGGCCCAATTAAGGAATCACCCTATTTGCCATAAAAATTAATTTTGGCCCATTAGGCCTAATTAAATTTGAAATGCTCATTTATTATATTTGGACTTAACAGAATGGTTTTAGGCCCAATTTGGATCCATCCAATTGTCCTAAACCAACTTGGCCCAACCAAGCCCATAGGCCCAAATATAACAATTTTAGCCCAATTCCAAATTAAGTCTAATTAATTAAATTCTAATATTTCAAAAATCACAATTTATTTAATTCAAGTGTATATCCATAATTAATTATTTAAATTAACATTTCCAAAACACCAATTTAATTAATTAATCATGCTTTATTATTTTCAATACATGTCCAGCATTATTGAAGCAAAATCAACTCATTCCATGCTTATTTCATTCACGGCAATCATGCATTTTTCATCAATTTTTATTTCAATAAATTAAATCACAAATCAATATATATCATGCATTTTAAACACATCCGATGGTCTAAATCAAAAACTCACCATGACATTATGGCTCCTATAGGTTCGGCCAAGCCATTCATTTTGGGAAAAAAATAATCCAATTCATTTTCTCAAAATTTTAAGATGCTTAAATCTAATTTAAAATCATCCAATGTTAATCAAACCATCAATTTGAAGATATCATGCTCAAATCATAAAATCCCCAAAATAAGGTATATAAACCCTAAGTTCATTTCATGCTTAAATAGGCTCATGATAACATTGTTGGGTTCTCTAAGTACAAATCTAAGATCATTAAGCATAAAAGATGTGTGAATACACAACGAAGTTTGCGGAATAAGTTACATTGATCGGCTAGGAAGGATGTGTAGACAACATAAATTTTCCTCATTTAAAGTTACTCCAAGCTCTCCTTTGATTGTATGTTGAGCTCCAAGCTTGATGAATGAATTCCAAATTCTTGGGAATGGTTTCCCTATCACCTTGGATGACTCTTTGATGTGCTAGCAATGGAGATTTTTGCAACAAAAATTCCCCATTTTCTTCTTACAACTCTCGACAATGTGAGAAGCAATGAGAGATGGAGAGAGTCACGGTTTTTTTGTGTGTAATGAGAGAGTGAGATGAGTTTCCAATTTTGTTTAATGTATTATTGATTTAAAAAATCAAAATCATTTACAAAATCAAGTTGGTAAAAAGTGATTCACAAGTCCAACTTGTGTAATTTACAAGTTACCAACCACTACCAACTTCTACCAACATAAAGTGATAAAGTTGACTAGTGATGTGACTTGGTGTGGGCACACTTTGATTCGAAATCTAAGTGGGCCCTCTAACACATTCCGGGCTTGGGTTCATTAATTCCGAATTAACGAATTTTCCGTTGCGATGTAATTAAATCAAATTTAATTAAATAATAATGCATTGCAAAATTATTACGAAAGTCGCTCGTGAATTAATTCTAAATTAATTCGTTCGCCCGAATTAAAATCCAATTCTAATTCTGTTATGAAATCTAATTTCATTTAATATATCGAATATATTATTTTATCGATTAATTCTAAATTAATCATTCTCTCTCTTCTATTCGAATTTTATCCTAGATAAATTTTCACAGTAATTAATCCTAGATTAATTTTCTCTCTCTTCTAATTAATCCCAGATTAATTCTGTTCGAGTCATACGTCATTGGTGAATCTTCGGGAAGCGACCCATGAGATCCATGGATATGTTGGCAGTAAATCTAGTCGTCGGACTATCTTAACACGTGCGTTCCCAGCACCACGTTCTTACCGATTTACAAGACATGGTTGGCTTCTAGCAAAGCGCCGTGCCTACCCAATTCTCCAGAAATATCCTTTAAGGAATATATAATCTTTGTCAGGCATAGTATACGTAGTATTGCGTATTGCAATCCAGTATCTGATGTCACATGAAAAACCCGGGGCTGCAATAATATCTGCCCCGTATGAAGCATATATCGGATCACAAGCAACTAGTCTATATAATCGGATAATCATGACCTTTTCATATTATCCTGATAGTTGCAACATAATAGAGAACCAGTTTTGTATCCCTGTATGATCATCATCTCCATATGACTGAAGTGATACTTTCATCTTGACATCACACCCAATACACTACGATTCTCAATAAACCCCGAAGTGGCGTACATAGAACCTGTTAAAATCCCGGACGACCAAAACCAAAGCGTATTGATTGTCGCAAGTATTAGCGATGTAAGTCTCAGGTTAAGACCAAATACACCTACCCTGATGCGGATTCCCATAGACACATAGTCATACTACAAATGGGATTCTGCGGGGTCTATCCAGAGCGAAGCTGTTTCCGTACCATCAGTAAACACAACCTCCTATCACACTTGCATAAGTATCCAATACTTAAATATATGAGAACTATGCCCTTATGCTCCCACAACGCGCACAAATGCAATACTAGTCTATTCCGCATTATCGAAGTCCAGTCTCGATAATACTACGACTATGGATATTTAATGATTAAACCTTTATGGATTGATATCGTCTCATATCTTATTAATACGGAACTAATCATAAGGACTTTTATCATTTATATATATTCAAGTAATCTAATTACAAAAATGATAAAATAACAATTTCCATTGTCACATAGTTAATTTGTACAAAAACCACAATGTCTTTTACAAATAGTGATCCTATTGGTCATAATTGTCCAACACATCGGTTCACACCTAATGAACATCTAGAGGCCAGACCATGAAAGGTTTTTGACATACATGGCATCAAAGTGTGGATGATCTCACACAAAATCAATGATATCCTATAGTCAAAGGATTACATATGCTACTCGACTTGAGGAGATTCCTATTGACGGTGGTTTGTACTTGCAACTATTAGGAATCACATGCAAGTCATTCAATATTTGGTCCAACTAATACCCACACGTCTATATGAGCTTCCAAAACTAATGGTACATCGAGTTTAAACCATTGGAACTCCAATTCCAATATACGACATGTGCTAGTCTTCTAGGTAATAGGAATTCGACCATATTCAGAACCAACGACTAGGAATATATTTATAATTTAAGAATAGTTTACTATGGTAATACTTATCCCAATGTCGGACCACCTAGTGTCCAGTATTACTACAATACTATTCTAAGGTCGATGTCATTCTTAGCATATCTAATACGCATAATGACAATACCATTAATAAATTATGAAATGAAAATGATGTTATTTTATTATCAATAATAAAATGTACAATACAATGTCCGGATTGACGCTCCAAGTACCAAATCCAACACTATCATACCTCTATAGTCCTTCTATTACTGCACTTCTTCTTCAATTCCTAAATGGAAAAATTCCGGTACTATAATGTCCTTAGTTATGTCTAACGTTGCATGCTAGATTCAATCAAAAAAGCATGTAGTACTACTGAACCTGAAACTAGAAGTACATTTAGTGCTCATTTACCTTTCTTCACTATTTGACTAGTGTTCTTTTATTCATTGTATCCCCTCGACATTTCCCCTCCCACCTTATTGCCTAGAGCATCTCTCTTCATTTTATGCTATGTATTGTACCTGAGGCTCTCGTGATTTATATGCCTATGATACCTTATTGTAAGGGTAATGCCTTCGTTATTTAGGACAAAATGACTTGGTCATGCCTTAAAGGTGTTACATTACATCTTAAGTCTACCTGTTCTTGAGAACATCATTAGGACTGTGTTGTGGTCCATCGTTAATGGGCTATCTAACTAGGATTGGGAGGGGTTTCGAGTAATCAAAGTCTATGTCGGGTTATCAAGTGGAAGTACTAAGCTAAAGGGTCACTTAAATGTAACATCTAGCCTATTTTCTAGTTCGGCTCTTTACCGATATTGTCACTATCCTTTACTTGGAACTCTCTGAAATATAACTTACTCCAACTCTTACTGAACTCTCTTAGTTACTAATTTAAGAAGTTTTGTCTTATTCTTCTTCCTATTTTCTCTTTTTGGCTCGATAGAAAGGTCTCATAAATTATACATTTTACTCCTATAAATATTTTATACTCTACCTTCTTCAAGTACTTGAATTCTGTGAGTTTTTACTTCTTCAAACATTTTAAGTTTGGTAGTAGGCTAAGATAACTTTACGAAATTTGGCTACACATCTAAAAAGATTCCACTATTCAGGAAAAAGGTAAGCTTACATGTCTCATCTGGATTCTCATATACTCAACTGAGCTGGCTAGTCTATCAAGCGCTATGTATGTTCTGTCGAGTACTTAACTATATTCATTTGGGGCTATATTGAATTTCGTATTTATGAGGTAGATATGTTCATTTTATAGAGATCTGAGGAAAATGGTACTGCTACTACTTGTCAAGGCTTTGCAGTAGTCTGGGTGGGTGTCTAAACACCTACTGAGGTTGATACTGTAGTAGAGAAAATTTTTCGTATGTATTACTGATGGTCATATGTGTTGGTTTCTAATTAGGTCCCAAGAATGAAATCAAGCACAAAAACGCATTTGAATACACAAAGGAGAATGGCGGAAACATACTCACAATGAACGGATCTTGCGACGCGAAGAACACACCTTTTCAGCCCTCATTGAAGCTCGGTATTGGCTTCTCCTTGCAGTGGACTGCTCGGTTTTGGTCTCTTTTAGCTCCTCCAAGATTCGGCCATTGATGACCTCCATTAAACCTCCAAGCTTCAAAATTCAAAAACGATTCCATGCACATGTGTTCACTGCCCTATCACTTTTGTATTAACCCATTTGTGTGCTAGCACCTTGTCTTCTTCCTTGCTTCTCATGGCCAAGCCAAGATCTTGAAGAAGAAGAAGAAGAAATGGCTCAAAGCCGAGTGAAAAGTGGAGGGAAGAAAAGTTTCCTAG
This sequence comes from Zanthoxylum bungeanum, assembly GCA_019454045.1. Taxonomy (NCBI): domain Eukaryota; kingdom Viridiplantae; phylum Streptophyta; class Magnoliopsida; order Sapindales; family Rutaceae; genus Zanthoxylum; species Zanthoxylum bungeanum. The sequence goes on from SKCR01024854.1 coordinate 119,315, forward strand.
AAACCGTTAGTGAGGAGAGAGAGAAGAAAGAAAAAAATGTTTTATATATATATTTGATTTTCCAAAATCAAATACCAAAACCCTTTTTCCATTTACCAAAAAGCAAAAGAACAATTAATGCTTTTCAACTACCACATCAATCACTGAATCAATCAATCAAATTGTCACATCACTGAAAGTGACATGTGATTTGACGCTTGATGTGACTAATGATTTGACGATTGATTTGACTTACGTGCCGCACTAGAATTCGAAATGCGAATGCGCTCGTAAATAATCCTGGGCTCGAGTTTGCTAATTCCAAATTAACGTATTTTCCGTTGCGACGCAATTAAACGATTACACCTAGCGAAATCACTATTCACGTCGCTAACGAATTAATTCTAAATTAACTCGTTCGCCCAAATTAAAATCCAATTTCAATTCCGCTTCCAAATCCAATTCGCATAATATATCGAATATATTATTTTATCGATTAATTCCAAATTAATCGTTCTCTCTCTTTAATTGATATTTTATCTCAGATAAAATATCTCCGTAATTAATCCTAGATTAATTTTCTCTCTCATCAAATTAATCCCAGATTAATAAAGTATGAGTCATACATCATTGGTGAATCTTCAGGAAGCGACCCATGAGATCCCCGGATATGTTGGTAGTAAATACGGTCGTCGGACTATCCGAACACGTAAGTACCAAGTACTACGTTTATACCGATTTACAAAATAAGGTTGGCTTCTAGCAAAGCGCCATGCCTACCCAATTCTCCAGAAATATCCTTATAGGAATATGTGATCTATATCAGGCGTAGTATACGTAGTATTCCGTATTTTGATCCAGTATCGGATGTCCACGTGCTAGGCCTGGGGCTGGAATTGTGTCTGCCCAGTACGAAGCACATATCGGATGTCTGGTAACTAGTCTATATAATCTGAAATACATGACCTAGTCATAATATCCCGATAGCTCGAGCATTTAAGAGAACAAGTTCCGTATCCTATGTGACCATCATCTCCATATGACTGTAGTGATACTTCCGTCTTAACATCACACCCAATACACTACGATTCTCAATATACCCAGCATTGGCGTACACAGAACCTGCTAAAGTCCTGGACGACCGCAACCAAAGTATATTTATTGTCGCAAGTATTAGCGGTGCAAGTCTCAGGTTAAGACCAAATACACCTACCCTGATTGCAGACTCCCATAGACACATAGTCATACTACCAATGAGATTCCGCGGGGGTCTATCCAGAGCGAAGCTGTTTCCCGTACCATCGGTAAAACACAACCTCCTATCACACTTGCATGAGTATCCTATACCCAAATATATGAGAACTATGACGTTGTGCCCTCACAACGTGCACAAGTGTAATACTAGTCTTTTACGTATTTATCGAATTCCAATCTCGATAATACTCTGACTATGGATATTTAATGATTTATCCTTCGTGGACTGATACTGTCCCATATCATTCTCAATCCAGGAACAAATCATAAGGACCTCCTATCATTTATATATCTTGGTGATCTAATCACAAATTATAAGAGTGCAATCTCCTTTTTCACATAGGTAATTTGTACAACAATACCATGATCTGTACAACTAGTGACGCTATGGGTCATAATTGTCCAACAATCTCCCACTTGGCCTATAGCCAGTCACTCGAGTGTCTGACACCCGAACCATGTACGGTTGTCTTAAACTGCTGAGAAAAGGTTTTCGTCAGCGGATTTGTATGAATATCATCTGATGCGATTTATTCGATCATCACATTGCCACGATGTGTGATCCGAATGAATCAGATGAATATCGAAGTTTTTATCTGGATCGTTGATGAGACCATTAATTCTTTAGGCTGTGCTAACTCTTAGCTCAGCTGCTAATAGAACAGTATCTAATCTAATTAGATTTGTTATCGACCCAAATGGCTTCTATTGCTGCCTCAGCTGCATCAATAACCCGCATTTGTTGTTTATTCGGTAACAGTATCTTGCTTGAAAGATTTCCAGCTCACTGTACCGTTATTCAATCTTTATTGTACCGTTTTCATGAATTATAGTCGTTTTCATGAAAGCCAAGCTTTCACCGATTATATTATGGGAATATCATTTCCAAGAAATGATATATCATCATTACTCAGGACATTCACTGTCAGTGCGCTCCCACTAACCTCCTTATATACACAATAATTATTTTCGTTTTGAATTAAATCATACACCATTATGATTACATCAAAACGATAATTCCTAGAACTTAATGCTTGCTTCAATCCATCTATGGATCGAATAACCTGCAAACCTAGTTTGCTTGTTATGGTTTGACAAAACCGTCAGGATGTGTTAACATCCTCCGAAAGGTTTCCATTAAGGAAAATAATTTTCCCGTTCAGCTGCTATATTTCATAAATGAAACATGCAGCATAAGCAAGCATTGTCGAAATGGATTTGCCATGGCAACAGGTAAAAGGTTTCGTCGTAAACAACACAATGCTGATAACTCTACCTTTTCGCTACAAGCCTAGCTTAGTACGATGGTATGTTGCCATCCATGTATGTCTTCCTTGAAGACTTTTTTATTACCAATAGGAACAATGCCTTGCGGTACATCAAATAATGTCTAAACATAGTTGGTATACATGGAATCCAATTCGGATTTTATGGCACTTTGCCATAATAGGGAGTCGATACCTTGTATCACTTCCTTATACATAGTCAGTTCGTGTTCATCAAAAGAGTGACATCTTTACGAGGTTTGATCAGAAACCCATACCCCAGGTTGTTTTCTGACTCTGATCGACCTACGCGGTTCTTGTGTATTCGAAGATTATTGGTGTAGTTTCATACTTGATGAACTATTTGTGTTCCATTAGGATTAGACGCCTGGAATAGTATTGCTCCGATTTTCGTCGAGTCTTACTATCCTCCCACTTACCACTACATATCGGTATTCCTCTTAGGAAAACCACATGGTGAGCAACAATCTAATTGTTCTCTCGTGAGATGTATAAGTACAATACTTATGGTATCCATAGGATAACCTATAATTGGCACTTATCCAATTTGGGTTATAGTTTGGTATCAACCAAACATATGCCTAGCATACCCAAATATTCAGGAATGTGAAACCCGGTTTCTTTCCTGTTAATATCTAATATGAAGTCTGTCAAATAGATTTTTATGGAACCATATTCAAAATAAGTTCTGCACTGTTTAGCGTATCCGTTGAAAGAAATGGTAGCTCAGAGCGACTCATGATTAACCTTATCATGTCCAACAAAATTCAGACTCTCATTTCGGACACACCGTCAAACTGACGTGTTCCGGGAGGAGTCCTCATTTAAAGAATATTATACTCTATCAAGTATGTGAGAAACTCATTGCTTAAGTATTTTCCATCACGGTCTTACCGTGATAGTTTAATACTTACTTTGATCTGTTTGTCTATCTTCGTGTCGAAACTATAAAAGTTTCCGATTTGTGTTTCAAAAGAAACACGTAACCATAACGCGATGCCACATCCGTAAGTGTCACGAAATATTCATGTCCACTTCTAGCCTAGCTAGACATGGGCCCACTTACGTCACTATGACCGAGGGCTACAGATCGGTGGCACTGGCACTTTTACCAAGTAAAGGTGTTTTAGGCACTTTGCCCAATAAACTAGATCGTAGTAGACTTTATTTGATTGAAATCAAATCAGTCCTAGTACCCACTCTTCAAAAGTGTGGATATACGAGTCTTGTTTAATTGTGTCACTGACAACAATGCCACATACAAGTTTCAACCTGATCAAATCAGTTTGAGCTATTTGTTTGTCATGTTATACGTGTTAGATTTTATTTATATTCAAAATATAAATATTGTTATTAACATCTAATGTGGTTATCTCAATATCATCTTTATGTAATAAAACACTTTAGTGTTCTAGAATATAAAGGTATATCCGCAATGGATTATACACTGATATAGAGATAATGTTTCTAGTCAAACTAGTTACATTATAACAGTTTCCTAATTTACATACATACCCGAAGGGTAGTTCATAAATTTAGGTATCTATGGTTAAAACAGCGACTTTCGTCCCGTTTTCAATTTGCAGATTAATCTCAATAGAAGTCAGTATCCTGCTCATAGCAGATTCTGAACATTAGTACATATTTTATGTATCACACTAAGTATCTAAAATCCAATTTTAATACTAGTTGTGAACATATATATGACAAACATATTTGAAGTCAGATCCTTGCTCGTCCTCAATTCCTTCTTGGGATATGTCCTTTTATCTTCCCATAAGATTATAATGATTTTACTTTTGCCATTTTCCACACTCCAGAAGCCTTTGGCCAAGTCTTGGCCTTTTGGAATATCGAAGTAAGATGCGTCTTGAGCTACTTGCATTATTGCAATATTTACTTCTAAAATCTAAGTATAGATTTATGAAGATCCTTCAATTTCAATATCATACTTTAAGAATCTAATCCTTAGTTTTGATAAGAAATTAAGGAGTCTATATGACAAGTATAATGGATTAAGCACTAAAGTTATTATTACATGAATATTCCAAATATCATGTTCCACTTATTTGCTTAATTCCAGGCTTAGGCCTAATACGTTATTTTATCAAGTAAAGTAACTTATTAGTTTCCAGGACCATCCTGAAATTTATTCCAATTTGAAAATTAAACCATTTAGATACATTTTCCCTAGGATTATGTTTTAAATGTCAATCAATCTTTGAATTATATCTTGATTCTAATAGTCCAACTATTTAATCAACGATTTGTGGTACTATATATTATAATGATTATTATAGTCCAACTATACAATAAAATATAATTTAAATCAATTAACCTCAATTATATTGATTACTATAGTCCAACTATAAAATCAACTTTTAATTGAAATTAATTAATTCAAATATATTGATTACTATAATACAATTATATAATCAACTATAATACAGTCCAACTGTTTATTAAAACAACAATTTAAATATTAGTCCAACTAACATTTAATTTAACGACGAAATAATTTATGATTGAGCGCGTATGGCAAGTTACTAAACGAATATTGCAAATTAATAATTGCCTCCCACTATTTTTCGGCGAGCCTCTAACCCTCTATCGAGTACTCGGGAAATCGTGTTTCCTAGTGGGCTAGGATCCCGTTAAATATCACACAATCTTGACTTTGGCCAATAAATTGTATGAAAATTAACTAGGTAGATCTCTAAGATCAATTGGATCCAATCCAATTCCTAGATCCAGTAGGGGGACATCCAAGTCCGAAACATATATCTTATATATGCTAATACACCCAATGTATTGCCTAACCTTTTTCCTCTGAATTAACTAAGCCTTGGCTTTGGCATAATAAACTTAGTGATCCCAGTTAAGCGCTACCCATTGACCATGGAAAGCTTCGTAATCAATGTCGATGGACAAGAAGCGGTCTTGACTTTGGCCAACAAACCACAACTTGGACAAGACACTGATATGGAACAAAGCCTTCATGATTCAAACACATCCTCGACGGACAAAGGCCTTGACTTTGGCCAACAAGCCAATGCCAGTCTCGGATCTTGAGTAAGAATCACTCAATGGAAGGAAAAACACTTAATAATTAGCGACAATTTTTCTCGTGCAAATTGGCAACCAATTTATTATCTTTGTTAAGGTCTCATCATACACCCTTAAACATGCATTATTAACACATAATAAAGCGCATATGATAAAATAATAATGATATGCGGATGGATACTTCTTCTACCCGTTACACAATTTATCCTAGATCAAATCTCTCTTTCTCTCTCCCGCTAGCATAAATATTTCTTCTACCCGTTACACTACACTTCTAAAGAAACCTCATTTACTTTGAGGGGAATAGGTGAGAAGAGAATACAAATAGTATAGATGTGATAAGGCTGGACACGCAGGTCCAATTAATAAATCAAATTTATTACAACAATTTCTAAAATTGCCCCACCCATCTAATATCCATCCGATATACATTATTCATGCATCACAACCATGTATTCACACAAGCATGTATCAATCAATCTAATCCAATTAATTAATCTGATAATTAGTGATCATCCAATGTTCAAACAACGATTTGATTTTGCTCGAGTCAAACTCGTTTTGCGAATAAGTACTCAAAGTACGAATTCTTGAATTAAATTAAACTACAAAATTAAATCCAATTCAATTTGTATTTAATACTAATTCACTATTTAATTCCAAATTAAATATTACACTTTATTAACGAACCTTTACGACTTAAATTCCAAATTCAATCGTTACGGGTCTCAAAGCTCAATTAACATCCAATGTTTATTTAATTAAAGTCCAATAGGCTTTTAATTAATTTCTTTAAGACGTGGACTTTTGGTCAACTCGGGTCAAAACCAATAACCAAAATCCAAACCGGGATTTACCCCATAAGCCCATTAAATTTTGGCCCATTAGGCCCATTTAAATAATTAAGGTCCATTAAGTCATAATTGGACTTTATGGATGCGATTTTGGGCCCAATTGGATCCAACCAAATTGGCCTAAACCTAACTTGGTACAACCAAAAGCCCAAAAGCCCAATTACAACCTTTAAGGCCCAAATCCAATTTAAACCCAATTAATTAACTTATAAAATTCCAAATTCCACAATTAATTAACCTAAGTGTAATACACAATTAATCATCCAATTAACATTTCTAAAACATCAATTAGCCTAATTAATCATGCACTTTAACATCAAATAGTGTCTAACACAATTTAACAAAAAATCAAACCCATTTCATGCTTTATACTTCTCGGCAATTAGGGGTTTCTCAATCCGATTTGGTTTCAATCCAATTGAATCCACAATTATCATTTCCCAAATCAATTCAACTCATCCAATGAATCAAAATAAAAAAACACCATGAATTTCAAAATTCAAGAAGTTTCGGCCAAGTCTTTAATTTGGGGAAAATTGTCCAATTCAAAATTCAATCCAATTAAACCACAAATCAATATTACCCAATTGTTTTAAGTCATCCAATGATCAAAAAACAAAAAATTACCAAGACATTTAGGGTTCTACATTTTCGGCCAAGCCTCCATAATTGGGGAAAATTGTTCTAAACGAATTTTCTTGAAATTGATCATGCACAACTTCAATTCAACCTCATTCAAGCAAACTCAATCAAACAATTCAACCAAATCATGCTCAAATTGATTTTTCCCAATTTTAAACCCTAAAAATTTCATGCTTGATATAAGCTCAAGATACCATTGTTGGTTTCTAATTAGGTCCCAAGAATGAAATCAAGCACAAAAACGCATGTGAATACACAAAGGAGAATGGCGGAAACATACTCACAATGAACGGATCTTGCAACGCGAAGAACACAAGCCTTTTCAGCCCTCCTTGAAGCTCGACAGTGGCTTCTCCTTGCAGTGGACTGCTCGGTTTTGGTCTCTTTTAGCTCCTCCAAGATTCGGCCATTGATGACCTCCATTAAAGCTCCAAGCTTCAAGCTTCAAAAATGATTCCATGTACATGTGTTCACTGTCCTATCACCTTTGTATTAACCCATTTGTGTGCTAGCACCTTGTCTTCTTCCTTGCTTCTCACGGCCAAGCCAAGATCTTGAAGAAGAAGAAGAAGATGTTAGACATTATGACCCATAGCGTCACTGTTTTGTAAATGATATTGTATTATTGTACAAAATTAACTATGTGATCATGAAATTGCCTTTTGCCGATTTGTAAATTATTTACTTTGATATATTGATGGCAAAAGTCCATATGATTAATTCCGTATTGAGATGATATGAGACAGTATCAATACAAAAAGGGTTTAATCATTAAATATCCCTAGTCGGAGTATTATCGAGATCGGACATCAATAATGCGGAATAGACTAGTATTGCACTTGTGCGCGTTGTGATGGCACAACGGCATAGTTCTCATATATTTAAGTATTGGATACTTATGCAAGTGCGATAGGAGGTTGTGTTTTACCGATGATACGGAAAACAGCTTCGCTCTGGATAAGACCCCGCGGAATCCCATTGGTGGTATGTCTGCGTGTCTATGGGAGGCCGCATCAGGGTAGGTGTATATTGTCTTAACTTGAGACTTGCATCGCTAGTACTTGCGACAATCGGTAAACTTTGGTTTTGGTGGTTCGGGGCTTTAACCGGTTCTGTGTACGCCTCTTCTGGGTTTATCGAGAATCGTAGTGTACTGGATGTGATGTCAAGATGGAAGTATCACTTCAGACATATGGAGATGATGATCACGCAGGATACAGAACTAGTACTCTATAAAAGGTTGCAACCGTCGGGACAATATGACCAGGTCAGGATTGTCCGATTTAAAGAGACTGGTTGTTTGATATCCGATATATGTTTCGTACGGGGCAGACACATTTCCAGCCCCAGGCCTAACATGTGATCGTCCGATACTAGATCGATGTACGCGATACTACGGTATACTACGCTTGATAAAGATCTAATATTCCAGTAAGAATATTTCTGGACAATTGGGTAGGCATGGCGCTTTGCTAGAAGCCAACCTGTCTTGTAAATCGGTAAAAATGTAGTACGAGGTACGTACGTGTTTGGATTATCCAACGACCGTATTTACTGCCAACATATCCGGAGATCTCTTGGGTCGCTTCCTGAAGATTCACCTATGATGTTTGATTCGAACTTTAATAATCTTGGATTAATTACGGAGAAACTTTATCTTGGATAAAATGCCTTATTAGGAGAGAGAGAGAGATCGATTAATTTGGAATTAATCGATAAAATAATATATTCGATATATTATTAAACAAATTAGATTTCGACGCGGAATTAAAATCGGATTTTAATTCGGGCAAACGAATTAATTTGGAATTAATTCGTTAGCGATCTGAATAATAATTCCACTAGGATTCGACGTCTGGAATAGTATTGCTCCGATTTTCGTCGAGTCTTACTATCCTCCCACTTACCACTACATATCGGTATTCCTCTTAGGAAAACCACATGGTGAGCAACAATCTAATTGTTCTCTCGTGAGATGTATAAGTACAATACTTATGGTATCCCTAGGATAACCTACAATTGGCACTTATCCAATTTGGGTTATAGCATACCCAAATATTCAGGAATGTGAAACCCGGTTTCTTTCCTGTTAATATCTAATATGAAGTCTGTCAATATAGATTTTTTTGGAACCATATTCAAAATAAGTTCTGCACTGTTTAGCGTATCCGTTGAAAGAAATGGTAGCTCAGAGCGATTCATGATTAACCTTATCATGTCCAACAAAATTCGGACTCTCATTTCGGACACACCGTCAAACTGACGTGTTCCGGGAGGAGTCCTCATTTAAAGAATATTATACTCTTTCAAGTATGTGAGAAACTCATTGCTTAAGTATTTTCCATCACGGTCTTACCGTGATAGTTTAATACTTTAGCCGATCTGTTTGTCTATTTCGTGTCGAAACTATAAAAGTTTCCGATTTGTGTTTCAAAAGAAACACGTAACCATAACGCGATGCCACATCCGTAAGGGTCACGAAATATTCATGTCCACTTCTAGCCTAGCTAGACATGGGCCCACTTACGTCACTATGACCGAGGGCTACAGATCGGTGGCACTGGCACTTTTACCAAGTAAAGGTGTTTTAGGCACTTTGCCCAATAAACTAGATTCGTAGACTTTATTTGATTGAAATCAAATCAGTCCTAGTACCCACTCTTCAAAAGTTTGGATATACGAGTCTTGTTTAATTGTGTCACTGACAACAATGCCACATACAAGTTTCAACCTGATCAAATCAGTTTGAGCTATTTGTTTGTCATGTTATACGTGTTAGATTTTATTTATATTCAAAATATAAATATTGTTATTAACATCTAATGTGGTTATCTCAATATCATCTTTATGTAATAAAACACTTTAGTGTTCTAGAATATAAAGGTATATCCGCAATGGATTATACACTGATATAGAGATAATGTTTCTAGTCAAACTAGTTACATTATAACATTTTCCTAATTTACGTACATACCCGAAGGGTAGTTCATAAATTTAGGTATCTATGGTTAAAACAGCGACTTTCTTCCCGTTTTCAATTTGCAGATTAATCTCAATAGAAGTCAGTATCATGCTCATAGCAGATTCTGAACATTAGTACATATTTTATGTATCACACTAAGTATCTAAAATCCAATTTTAATACTAGTTGTGAACATATATGACAAACATATTTGAAGTCAGATCCTTGCTCGTCTTCAATTCCTTCTTGGGATATGTCTTTTTATCTTCCCATAAGATTATAATGATTTTACTTTTGACATTTTCCACACTCCAGAAGCCTTTGGCCAAGCCTTGGCCTTTTGGAATATCGAAGTAAGATGCGCCTTGAGCTACTTGCATTATTGCAATATTTACTTCTAAAATCTAAGTATAGATTTATGAAGATCCTTCAATTTCAATATCATACTTTAAGAATCTAATCCTTAGTTTTGATAAAGAAATTAAGGAGTCTATATGACAAGTATAATGGATTAAGCACTAAAGTTATTATTACATGAATATTCCAAATATCATGTTCCACTTATTTGCTTAATTCCAGGCTTAGGCCTAATACGTTATTTTATCAAGTAAAGTAACTTATTAGTTTCCAACACCATCCTGAAATTTATTCCAATTTGAAAATTAAACCATTTAGATACATTTTCCCTAGGATTATGTTTTAAATGTCAATCTTTGAATTATATCTTGATTCTAATAGTCCAACTATTTAATCAACGATTTGTGGTACTATATATTATAATGATTATTATAGTCCAACTATACAATCAAATATAATATAAATCAATTAACCTCAATTATATTGATTACTATAGTCCAACTATAAAATCAACTTTTAATTGAAATTAATTAATTCAAATATATTGATTACTATAATCCAATTATATAATCAACTATAATACAGTCCAACTGTTTATTAAAACAACAATTTAAATATTAGTCCAACTAACATTTAATTTAACGATGAAATAATTTATGATTGAGCGCGTATGGCAAGTTACTAAACGAATATTGCAAATTTAATAATTGCCTCCCACTATTTTTCGGCGAGCCTCTAACCCTCTATCGAGTACTCGGGAAATCGTGTTTCCTAGTGGGCTAGGATCCCGTTAAATATCACACAATCTTGACTTTGGCCAATAAATTGTATGAAAATTAACTAGGTAGATCTCTAAGATCAATTGGATCCAATCCAATTCCTAGATCCAGTAGAGGGACATCCAAGTCCGAAACATATATCTTATATATGCTAATACACCCAATGTATTGCCTAACCTTTTTCCTCTGAATCAACTAAGCCTTGGCTTTGGCATAACAAACTTAGTGATCCCAGTTAAGCGCGACCCATTGACCATGGAAAGCTTCGTAATCAATGTCGATGGACAAGAAGCGGTCTTGACTTTGGCCAACAAACCACAACTTGGACAAGACACTGATATGGAACAAAGCCTTCGTGATTCAAACACATCCTCGACGGACAAAGGCCTTGACTTTGGCCAACAAGCCAATGCCAGTCTCGGATCTTGAGTAAGAATCACTCAATGGAAGGAAAAACACTTAATAATTAGCGACAATTTCGCGTGCAAATTGGCAACCAATTTATTATCTTTGTTAAGGTCTCATCATACACCCTTAAACATGCATTATAACACATAATAAAGCGCATATGATAATAATAATGATATGCGGATGGATACTTCTTCTACCCGTTACACAATTATCCTAGATCAAATCTCTCTTTCTCTCTCCCGCTAGCATAAATATTTCTTCTACCCGTTACACTACACTTTTAAAGAAACCTCATTTACTTTGAGGGGAATAGGTGAGAAGAGAATACAAATAGTATAGAGGTGATAAGGCTGGACACGCAGGTCCAATTAATAAATCAAATTTATTACAACAATTTCTAAAATTGCCCCACCCATCTAATATCCATCCGATATACATTATTCATGCATCACAACCATGTATTCACACAAGCATGTTATCAATCAATCTAATCCAATTAATTAATCTGATAATTAGTGATCATCCAATGTTCAAACAATGATTTGATTTTGCTTGAGTCAAACTCGTTTTGCGAATAAGTACTCAAAGTACGAATTCTTGAATTAAATTAAACTACAAAGTTAAATCCAATTCAATTTGTATTTAATACTAATTCACTATTTAATTCCAAATTAAATATTACACTTTATTAACGAACCTTTACGACTTAAATTCCAAATTCAATCGTTACAGGTCTCAAAGCCCGATTAACATCCAATGTTTATTTAATTAAAGTCCAATGGGCTTTTAATTAATTTCTTTAAGACGTGGACTTTTGGTCAACTCGGGTCAAAACCAATAACCAAAATCCAAACCGGGATTTACCCCATAAGCCCATAAATCAATTTTGGCCCATTAGGCCCAATTAAATAATTAAGGTCCATTAAGTCACAATTGGACTTTATGGATGCGATTTTGCGCCCAATTGGATCCAACCAAATTGGCCTAAACCTAACTTGGTACAACCAAGCCCAAAAGCCCAATTACAACCTTTAAGGCCCAAATCCAATTTAACCCAATTAATTAACTTATAAAATTCCAAATTCCACAATTAATTAACCTAAGTGTAATACGCAATTAATCATCCAATTAACATTTCTAAAACATCAATTAGCCTAATTAATCATGCACTTTAACACAAATAGTGTCTAAACACATTCAACAAAAAATCAAACCCATTTCATGCTTTATACTTCTCGGCAATTAGGGGTTTCTCAATCCGATTTGGTTTCAATCCAATTTGTAAAACATCAATTAGCCTAATTAATCCTTTGTATTAACCCATTTGTGTGCTAGCACCTTGTCTTCTTCCTTGCTTCTCACGGCCAAGCCAAGATCTTGAAGAAGAAGAAGAAGATGTTAGACATTATGACCCATAGCGTCACTGTCTTGTAAATGATATTGTATTATTGTACAAAATTAACTATGTGATCATGAAATTGCCTTTTGCCGATTTGTAAATTATTTAATTTGATATATTGATGGCAAAAGTCCATATGATTAATTCCGTATTGAGATGATATGAGACAGTATCAATACAAAAAGGGTTTAATCATTAAATATCCCTAGTCGGAGTATTATCGAGATCGGACATCGATAATGCGGAATAGACTAGTATTGCACTTTTGGCGCGTTGTGATGGCACAACGGCATAGTTCTCATATATTTTAGTATTGGATACTTATGCAAGTGCGATAGGAGGTTGTGTTTTACCGATGATACGGAAAACAGCTTCGCTCTGGATAGACCCCTCGGAATCCTATTGGTAGTATGTCTGCGTGTCTATGGGAGGCCGCATCAGGGTAGGTGTATATGGTCTTAACCTGAGACTTGCATCGCTAGTACTTGCGACAATCGGTAAACTTTGGTTTTGGTGGTTCGGGGCTTTAACCGGTTCTGTGTACGCCTCTTCTGGGTTTATCGAGAATCGTAGTGTACTGGATGTGATGTCAAGATGGAAGTATCACTTCAGACATATGGAGATGATGATCACGCAGGATACATAACTAGTACTCTATAAAAGGTTGCAACCGTCGGGACAATATGACCAGGTCAGGATTGTCCGATTTAAAGAGACTGGTTGTTTGATATCCGATATGTTTCGTACGGGGCAGACACATTTCCAAGCCCCAGGCCTAACATGTGATCGTCCGATACTGGATCGATGTACGCGATACTACGGTATACTACGCTTGACAAAGATCTAATATTCCAGTAAGAATATTTCTGGACAATTGGGTAGGCATGGCGCTTTACTAGAAGCCAACCTTGTCTTGAAATTTGTAAAAACGTAGTACGAGGTACGTACGTGTTTGGATTATCCAACGACCGTATTTACTGCCAACATATCCGGAGATCTCTTGGGTCGCTTCCTGAAGAATTCACCTATGATGTTTGATTCGAACTTTATTAATCTTGGATTAATTACGGAGAAACTTTATCTTGGATAAAATGCCTTATTAGGAGAGAGAGAGAGAGATCGATTAATTTGGAATTAATCGATAAAATAATATATTCGATATATTATTAAACGAAATTAGATTTCGACGCGGAATTAAAATCGGATTTTAATTCGGGCAAAAGAATTAATTTGGAATTAATTCGTTAGCGATCTGAATAATAATTCCGCTAGGCGTAATTATTTAATTCTCGTCGCGACGGAAATTAGTTAATTCGGAATTAGCGAATTTGCCCGAAAGTGTTTGCGGACACATTCGTATTTTGAAATGGGTGGAATCCGCAAATCACAATCGCGATATCTCATCATTGACACAAATAGATGATGGATGTATCTAGTCACCTTTAAGGGATGATACATTGTCTCTATTCTCAATGTGAGGTAATGATGGCAAATCATGAATTTTCCTTTGGAGGGAAAACCTTTCACGGTTTTTGAAGGGTTTTTAATTAAAAATTCATTTTTTGTATTTGATACATCATTGCTTTTCATTTAACACTCTCACGTTTTTTGAAACCAATAGAGAGAACAAAAATTAAAAGACACAACACTCTCTCCTCTCATTCTTCTTCACGCAAGCCGTGAGCTTCATCCATGGCAGAAAATTGTTTTCTCCATTTTTGCTAGCATAGCACAACAAGGGATCAAAAGAGGTGATAGGGAACACACTTAGAGCTTGGAGTACTAGAAATTTGAGGCTTCTCACACTGTTGTTATTGGCCGAAAACAGCCCCAAGATTTGCAGCTTCTATCATTCTTGTTCTTGGCCGCATATCACCCACCTTGGAGGCTCAAGGATCCTCTTCATCATTTTCGTCACAAAGCTTTGTAAGTATGTTTCCGCCATGCTTCAAGCTTTGCATGTATATTTGTATTTTTCTATGGCTTAATCTTTCTTTGGGACTAATTATAGAAACCAACAATGGTATCATTGAGCCATGTTTAAGCATGAAATACATTGGGGTTAATTTGGGGAAAATTGATTGAAGCATGTTCTTGTTAAATTGGATGCTAAAGTATGCTTATATGTATGTTATATGATATATTACATGATCAATTTTAAGAAAATGCATTGGATGATTTTTCCCCAAAGTAGTTGTCTTGGCCGAATGTGGAGGTGCTTCCATTGGTTTGAAATTTTTCATGCACAAGTTTATTTGATGACTTAAGCATGATTACATGTATGATATATGATATAATACATAATCAATTTTGAGAAAAATGCATTGGATGATTTTTCCCCAAAATGTTGTTTTGGCCGAATGTGAGGTACTTCCACTAAGTTGAATTTTTGCATGCACAAGTTCATTGGATGATTTGAGTATGCTTATATGTATGATATTTGATATAATACATGATCAATTTTGAGAAAAATGCATTGGATAATTTTTCCCCAAAATTGATGCCTTGGCCGAATGTGTAGGTCATTTTACTAGTTTGGTATTTTGCATGCACAAGTTCATTAGATGATTTGAGTATGCTTATATGTATGATATTTGATGTAATACATGATCAATTTTGAGAAAAATGCATTGGATGATTTTTCCCCAAAATTTTGCTTTGACCGAAAATGGAGGTCCTTTCACTTATTGGATTTTTGCTTTCAAGTTCATTCGATGACTTAAAAATGAACGAGTAATAGATTAGTGATTCAATTGGATTGAAAAACAAATCGAACCGCAAAAATCCCTCGGCCGAATACAACATGACATGTTAAAGGACTTGATTTTTTGTTCAAATAAATGTTAGACAAGTGTTTTGAACAATTGATGATTAATAAATTAAATTGGTGTTTTTGAAATATTTGGTTTAATGAATTAATCATGCAATTACACTTTAATCAATTGAATTTTAAACTTGGAATATTAAAATTTAATTAATGGGCTTTTATGTTTAATTGGGCCTTATGGGCTTGAAATTGATTTTATGGCACTTAAGGGTGATTCCTTATTTGGGCTTGGTAATTGGGTTTGACCCACATTGACCAAAGCCCAAGCCTTGATAAATCAATTGAAAGCCCATCGGACTTTAATTAAACACACATTGGATGTTAGTTGGCTTGGAGACCCAATTGATAAGATTTAGAATCTAATCTTTAAAAGCACATTAAAAGTGTAAACATTTAATTTGGAATTAAATAAATTGAATTATATTGAATGCAACTTAAATTGGATTTAACGGGTAGTTCGATATAATTCGTGAATTCGTACCTTATGTACTTATTCTCAAACGAGTGGACTCGCGCAAAATCAAACCGTTGATTGAACATTGGATGATCACTTAAACAAAGACTAATTAATTGGATTAGATTGGTTGTATAGCATGTCTTGAATGAATATACATGTATGTGATGAATGAATAGTGTATAGCGGATGGATATTAGAAGGGAAAGGGTAATTTTAGAAATTATTGTAAATTTAGAATTTATAAATTGGACTTGCGTGTCCAGCCTTATCTCTTTTATCTCTTTGTATTCTCTTCTCACCTAATTCCCCTAAATGTAAATGAGGTTTCTCTTATTGTATTATGTAATGGGTAGAAGTAGAATATTGCTAGCGGGGAGTGGAAATGGAGTGATTTGATCTAGGAACAAGTTGTTTTATATATCCATCCGTATATCACTATTAATTTACTTTATGCACTTTATGATGTTTTAGAAGCATGCTTAAGGGTGTATGATGATGAGACCTAACAAAGATAATAAATTGGTTGCCAATTACGCAAAATCTCTCAATTTATATTAAGCAATTATCCTTCCATTGAATGATTCTTGTTCAAGATCCAAAATTGGCATTGGTTTGTTGGCAAAAGTCAAGACCTTTGTCAATTGAGGATGTACTTGAATCATGAGAGTTTTGTTCTACATCGGTGTCTTGTCCAAGTTGTGATTTGTTGGCCAAAGTCAAGATCACTTCTTGTCCAACGACATTGATTACGAAACTTCCTTGTCAATGGTCTCGCTTAACCGGAATCATTAGGTTTGTTGTGCCAAAGCCAAGGCCTAGATGGTTCGGAGGATATGGTTAGGAAAATGTATTAGATACATTGGCATAAGTAAATATACATATGTTTTGGACTTGGATGTCCACCTAACCGGATCTAGGAATTGGATTGGATCCAATTGATCTTTGAGATCTACCTAGTTAAATAGCATACAATTGTTGGCCAAAGTCAAGATTGTGTGTTATTTAATGGGATCCTAGCCCACTAGGAAACAGAATTTCCCGAGTTCTCAACAGAGGGTTAGAGACTTGATGAAAATAGTGGGAGGCTAGTATTGAATTTGCAATTTCGTTCAGATACTTAGCCTTACGCGTCTTTCAAATTTATTTCATCTATTTATTAAAATAATTAGTTGGACTAATACATTGTTATTTTTTGTGACAGTTTGACTGTACCCACTTTATCGTTAACTAGATAGTTGGACTATTGTAGTTGAGATGGCAAGCAAGGGAAATGTCCGAGACATCATCATGGGTGACAATGTCTTTAAGGGCACAAACTTCGCTGATTGGGAAATGAACCTAAGGATAGTCCTTGGGGCTGAGAGGATGCTGTACACCATACAGATACCTCTCCCGCCTAAGCCCACTGACGCACTTAAGCTGGAGTTATGGAAAACTCACAGCAGTGATTGTGACACAGCTCAGACTATTATGTTAGCTTCTATGACTCAGCACTTTCGTCGCCAGATAAGGACTTGGATCCTTACAACATGATGGCTAGACTGAGAGATCTCCAATGCACAAACAACGCATGGATAGGTATGAGTTGGTGAAGAAACTCTTCCGCGCCGAATGACTGAAGGCGCATCAGTTGAGGCCCACGGGGCTCAAATGATCGCCGATATTGATGAGTTGGCCAATATGGGAATAGTCTTGGAGGCTGAGCTGACCATAGATTTGATCTTACAGTCACTTCCTGATACTTGGAGACAAATCATAATCACCTATAAGTTGATGGATACGGATGACACTCTTGGGGAGCTGTTATCCATCTTGAAGGAGTCTGAAAAGGAACTCCAAAAAGGGGGCAAGCGCGAGGCACACTATGCATCGACCTCTCAGCGGTTAAGAGCTGGGCTCAAAGCTACTGGAGGGGTGAGGAAGAAGAAACATAAGAAAAAGGGTAAAGGCAAGTTGACAAAGTTTCTGGGAAGCCAAGGGACAAATCTCAAGATGTCTGCCTCAACTGCGGCAAGAAGGGTCACTGGAAACGTGACTGCCGAATGGGCAAGGGACACAAGGAGGATATCAAGGCAGGCAAGGCACTAGCCTCTGGTATGTTTGTTATTGAGATAAATATGACTACTTCAAGTTTTAAAAATTGGATTTTTGATTCTGGTTGTGCTGCTCATATATGTACTGATTTGCAGGATCTACAGAATAGCAGGATGCTGACCTCAGGGGAGATTGACCTACGAGTCGGAAACAAAACTCCAGTTGCTGTTTTGGCTGTAGGGACTTTTGTTTTGGAATTGCCCTCGGGGCATATGCTTAAACTTTTGAACTGTTATTATATACCTAGTTTGACTAGGAATATTATATCTGTATCTTTGTTAACCCAGCATGGGTACACTTTTGTATTTAGAAACACTGGGTGTTATTTATATAAAAATGATGCAGAAATTTGCACTATGTTGCAAATAATGGCCTTTATATTTTGAATATAAATGAATCTCCTAAACATAAAATAACAAACAAAAGGCTCAAAAGGAGTAATCTAAAAGATGAAGCTTACATGTGGCATTGTCGTCTAGGACACATTAACAAGACTCGCATATCCACACTTTCAAAGAGTGGGTACTTGGACGGATTTGATCTTAATTCATATGATGTCTGCGAATCTTGTCTTTTAGGCAAAATGCCTAAATCACCTTTTAGTGGTAAAGGTGAACGTGCCACAGAACTGTTAGCCCTCGTTCATAGTGACGTATGTGGGCCCATGTCTAGCCAGGCTAGAGGTGGATATCATTACTTCATAACCTTTACGGATGATGCATCTCGTTATGGTTATGTGTATCTAATGAGACACAAGTCGGAAACTTTTGAGAAATTCAAAGAGTTTCGACACGAAGTAGAAAAAAACAAAGGGCAAGAGTATTAAGACATTGCGGTCGGACCGTGGTGGCGAATACTTAAGTTATGAGTTTCAAGATTACTTGAAAGAAAATGGTATTCTTTCACAGTGGACTCCTCCTGGAACACCGCAATTAAACGGTGTCTCTGAACGGAGAAACCGTACCTTGTTAGACATGGTAAGGTCGATGATGAGTCGCACTGAGCTACCTATATCCTTCTGGGGATACGCTTTAAATAGTGCAATACTTATTTTGAATAAGGTTCCGTCAAAGTCTGTTGAACAGACTCCATATGAGATATGGACAGGGAGGAAACCAGGTTTCTCTTTCCTGAAGATTTGGGGATGCTGGGCATATGTTAACGTATGGAAGGTACCAAACTAGAACCCAAATCAGATAAATGCCTTTTCGTGGGATATCCTAAGGAAACCAAAGGATATTACTTCTATCACCCACAAGAGAACAAAGTATTTGTTGCTCTACATGCATTTTTCCTTGAGAAGGAATTCCTAGATGCAGTGGTAAGTGGGAGGAAAGTGGAGCTCGATGAAAATCGTAGTGATAGCTGTTCCTGGCAATGAATCAACGACGGAACATAAATAGACCATCCAGGATGAGTCTGTACCACAATCTTCATATACACAAGGACCGCGTAGGTCGGAGAGAGTCAGGACAGTACCTGAGAGGTATGGGTTCCTTATCTCGCCTCATGTAGATATTAATCTTATTGAGGATAATGAACCGACTACGTATGAGGAAGCAATACAGAATATTGATTCCGCTTTATGGCAAGAAGCCATGAAGTCCGAGATGGATTCCATGTACGCCAACCAAGTTTGGACACTGATTGATGCACCAGAAAGCGTAAAGCCTATTGGATGCAGATGGATCTTCAAGAAGAAGACTGACATGGATGGCAACGTGCAAACGTACAAAGCTAGGCTTGTAGCAAAGGGGTATCGTCAGCAATATGGTATTGATTATGATGAAACTTTCTCACCCGTTGCCATGATTAAATCCATTCGGATAATGCTTGCAATAGCTGCATATTTCGATTACGAGATATGGCAGATGGACGTTAAAACCGCTTTCCTTAACGGAAACCTTTTGGAGGATGTTTATATGCAACAACCTGACGGTTTTATCGTACCTAGACTTGCAAACAAGGTTTGTAAGTTAAATCGATCCATTTATGGATTGAAGCAAGCATCACGGTCATGGAATCAGCGTTTTGATGAGATCATAAAAGAATATGATTTCGTACAAAACGATGATGACCCTTGTGTATACAAGAAGGTTAGTGGGAGAGCACTGACTTTTATTGTCCTTTATGTCGACGACGTGTTGCTTATAGGCAATGACATTCCCATGCTAACGTCGGTGAAAGCTTGGCTTTCATTAAAATTCTCCATGAAAGATCTGGGAGAAGCAGCCTTTATTCTGGGAATAAAGATCTACCGAGATAGATCTACAAAGCTGCTTGGACTCTCCCAAAGTACATATATTGACAAAGTGTTGAAGCGATTCAACATGGATCAATCCAAGAAAGGATTGATGCCAATGTCACGTGGTATCCTTCTGTCTAAGGACATGTGTCCTAAGACTAAAGAAGAAAGAGATAACATGAGTCGGATACCGTTCGCCTCGGTAGTCGGATCGATCATGTATGCCATGATATGTACGCGACCTGATGTGTCATATGCTTTGAGCATGTGCAGTCGCTATCAGGCCGATCCAGGTGAAGGTCACTGGATGGCTGTTAAGAATATCCTTAAGTATCTTAGACGAACTAAGGATGCTTTCTTAATATATGGAGGTGGAGAACTTGAGGTGTCTGGGTACACCGATGCAAGTTTCCAAACCGACAAGGACGACTTCAAGTCGCAATCGGGGTACATTTTTTGTTTGAATAACGGAGCAGTGAGCTGGAAATCTTCCAAGCAAGATACTGTTGCCGATTCAACAACAGAAGCGGAGTATATTGATGCATCAGAAGCAGCAAAGGAGGCAGTTTGGATCCGAAAATTCCTAATCTGATTAGGAGTAGTTCCGTTAGTAGCTGAGCCCGTACCGTTGTATTGTGACAATAACGGGGCTATAGCACAAGCTAAGGAACCAAGGTCTCATCAACGATCCAAGCATGTTCTTCGGCGTTACCATCTAATTCGGGAGATTATACATCGTGGCGATGTAAAGGTCGAGAAGTTGCATCAGATGACAACATTGCAGATCCGCTGACGAAGGCTGTTCTTCAGCAAGTGTTTGAACGACATATACATAGTTCAGGTATTAGATGCTTGAGTGACTGGCTATAGGCCAAGTGGGAGATTGTTAGACATTATGACCCATAGCGTCACTGTTTTGTAAATGATATTGTATTATTGTACAAAATTAACTATGTGATCATGAAATTGCCTTTTGCCGATTTGTAAATTATTTACTTTGATATATTGATGGTAAAAGTCCATATGATTAATTCCGTATTGAGATGATATGAGACAGTATCAATACAAAAAGGGTTTAATCATTAAATATCCCTAGTCGGAGTATTATCGAGATCGGACATCGATAATGCGGAATAGACTAGTATTGCACTTGTGCGCGTTGTGATGGCACAACGGCATAGTTCTTGTAGGAGTTTCTAGAGGTCCCAAAATCAAAACTCAAGCGTGAATCATAAGCGAATACAATGACGGAAGGGCGGAATACTTACATCGAGCGGTTGAGAGACGATTTGGCAACAAAAACGAACTCACTGCCCACTTGGACTGGTCACACAGGAGCAGAATGAGCTGCTGTTTTGCGCCATTTTGAACATCAAAAACGAGCTCCAAGCTTCATCAAAACGTTCCTTGCTCATGGGTATACTTCCCTTATCACCTTGGCATGATCTCGGAGTGTGCTATCACTCTTGTTTTGCCACAAAACACACTTGCTTCCCTCCATTTTCCTTCAAAACTCACGGTCAAACCAGTAAAGAAAAGAAGAAAAATGGCGTGAGAGAAGAGAGGAGAAGAAGAGGAGAGAGTTTTTTTTTCACTTCTTATTTTTGTTTCTTAAAACGTGAGAAGCAAAATGAAAAGCAATTATGATGTATCAGATACCAAAATGAATTTTTTAGATAAAAACTCTTCAAAAAACTTGAAAAGCTTTTCCCTCCTAAAAATTCATTAAATGGCATCATCATCACACATAGAATAGAGACAATGAATCATCCCATAAAGGTGACTAGATACATCCATCATCTATTCGTGTCAAGTAATGAGATATCGCGATGTGATTTGTGGATCCCACCCGTTTCAAAATACGAATGTGTCTGCAAACACTTTCGGGATCGATTTCGCTAATTCCGAATTAACGCATTTCCGTCGCGACGAGAATTAAATAATTACGCCTAGCGAAATTACTATTCAGATCGCTAACGAATTAATTCTAAATTAATTCGTTTCCCGAATTAAAATCCGATTTTAATTTCGCGTCGAAATCTATTCGTTTAATATATCAAATATATTAATTCCTCGATTATTCCAAATCATTTTCTCTCTCTTCAATTGATATTTATCCTAGATAAAATGTCTCCGAAATTAATCCCAGATTAATCTCTCTCTCATCATATTAATCCCAGATTAATATAAGTGCGAGTCATACGTCATCGGTGAATCTTTGGGAAGTGACCTATGAGATCCCGGATATGTTGGCAGTAAATACGTCGTCGGTGTATCCGAATCACGTACGTACCAAGTACTACGTTCTACGATTTACGGACAAGGTCGACTCCTAGCAAAGCACCAAGTCTTCCCAATTCCTCCGGACATATTCTCATAAGAATATTAAGATCTGTATCAAGAGTAGTATACGTTGTATGTGCATATCGGCCCAGTATCGGATAGTACGTGCTAGGCCTGGGGCTGGATAAGTGTCTGCCCCGTACGAAGCACATGTCGGAATGTCTGGTAAACTAGTCTCTATAATCGGATATACATGACCTTGTCATAATATCCCGATGGCCGGCCAGCACTTAAGAGCAACTTAATACCGTATCCTGCGTGACATCATTTCCACTACGACTGGAGTGATACTTCTGTCTTGACATCACACCCAATACTCTACGATTGATTGATTGATTGAAATGGTGACGATTCTAAATTTAAAAGCAAGTAAATAAAATTGTCGAAAATATGTTTTAAAGAAAATTCAATATTAAAAACTATCTGGGTTGTGATTTCTTCCAATATCATTTTAAGATGAAGTGGTTATCTTAAAGTTGGGTAATATATTGATTTATTACCGGGAACACTAAATTATGTGTAAGCCTCTGTCGATGGTCAGACACAAATACCCAGTTTAACCCAATTGAACCATATGTCTATGTCAACCAAATTATCTGGATTCATTAAGTTTAAGTTCCATTATGGCTACCCCCCCGCCCGACAGGTATATTCCTATCCTATAAGGAAATCTATTAAAGGGTTATCTATCCTCAAGGAAGATCGTGGGCTATTAAGTTCTAAGGTCTAAACCTAAAATCCCTATGTCTAGTTCATTAGATTTACCAGTTCAATGTTTAATGGCCAGTTATAAAAAAGCATTAGGATTAAGACTCAATAAATAAACCGTTATATTACCCAAACTATAATTAAACCCCTTATAAACATAACCGGTGATATTGGATTTCATCACACCCCAGATAACTGGCTTAGTTACGACACATATTACAGGTAGTAAAAACTTAATAAA
>SKCR01024855.1:0-128570 GCA_019454045.1 Zanthoxylum bungeanum
TTAATTAATCTGTGATTAATTGCGGAGATATTTTATATGGGATAAAATATCATTTAAAGAGAGATAATGATTAATTTGGAATTAATCGATAAATTAATATATTCGATATATTATACAAAATTGGATTTCGACGCAGAATTAAAATTAGATTTTAATTCGGGCGAACGAGTTAATTTAGAATTAATTCGTTAACGATGTGAATAGTGATTTCGCTAGGCATAATCATTTAATTACGTCGCAACAGAAAATTCGTTAATTTGGAATTAGCGAACCCGAGCCCGGGAGTGTTTGCGAGCGCATTCGCATTTCGAATTCGAGTGCGGCACGCAAGTCACATCAAGCGTCAAATCATTAGTCACATCAAGCGTCAAATCAAATGTTATCCGGGGATCTCATGGGTCGCTTCCCGAAGATTCACCGATGACGTATGACTCGCACTTAATTAATCTGGGATTAATTGCGGAGATATTTTATATGGGATAAAATATCATTTAAAGAGAGATAACGATTAATTTAGAATTAATCGATAAAATAATATATTCGATATATTATACAAAATTGGATTTCGACGCGGAATTAAAATTAGATTTTAATTCGGGCGAACGAGTTAATTTAGAATTAATTCGTTAACGACGTGAATAGTGATTTCGCTAGGCATAATCATTTAATTACGTCGCAACAGAAAATTCGTTAATTTGGAATTAGCGAACCCGAGCCCGGGAGTGTTTGCGAGCGCATTCGCATTTCGAATTCGAGTGCGGCACGCAAGTCACATCAAGCGTCAAATCATTAGTCCCATCAAGCGTCAAATCAAATGTCATTTTGAGTGATGTGACAATTTGATTGATTGATGTGATTGATTCATTGATTGATGGATTGATGGGAGTGGTTGAAGCCTTTAATGGCTTTGACTTTTGAAAGCAAAAATTTGGTATTTGATTTTGGAATATCTATTACCATTTTTTTTTGTAACAAAAACACATTTCTCTCTCTTTTATTTCTTCTCTCTCTTGGCCTTAGAGGACAAATTTTCTCTTCACTGGTTTGGTAAAAATCGTGAGCTAGGAGGAAGCAATTGATGATTTTGTAGCAAAATCAAAGGTGCTAGCACACATCGGAGTCTTGCGAAGGTGATAGAGAAACCCACCCGTGAGCTTGGGATCATATGACAAAGCTTGGAGCTTGACGGAGGACCACCATGGCTGAATCCAAGGGGAACCAGAAAGCTCACTGCCGAGAGGACAAAGGGCAGAAAAAGAATTTGTGTTGTCCACCGCGTCGCTCAACCGATCGATGTAAGTTTTCCGTGACTTTCTCGATTGTATTCACATGTATTTTCATGTCTTATATTCGATCCTCGGGACCGTAGAACTCCAACAAATGCTTCTAGAACGACTTGTATAGAAACGAAACAAAAAGGACAGGAGTAAAGTTAGAAAAGGTAAGTCGGAAAGGTACTAGTAGTAAGACCCAGTGAAGGAAAAAAATCAGACATATATATACAAGACTTTTAGTCAAAAAGTATGTGTCACTGAGACACCGTAATAGAAAAGCCTCAAGATTAGTTCCCACCCTCCCAACCCCCGATCGAAACCAGTAACAAGGATGAACTTGGAGTGTAACCCATTTTAGTCCCAGTAATAGGGTGAAGCAGAAGAAAAAGTGAAAAGGATAACAGATATAGAAACTGAAAGTAAGATTGTCAAAGAGTAATAACATCAGGAGAGGAAATACTAAGTAAATATTGGCGGAAGTATAATATGGTATATAACCAAGAAAACAAGTTTACCACAGAATGAGAATAAAAAAGAGAAGGTATTCTAGCATGCGACCGAGTATAGAAGACAAGAAAATATAAAAAGAATGGTAAAGAAAGATCGAAGAGATGAGACCTGCGGATGTAGTCCAAGGATAAACCAGTGAAGTTACTAAGGATCAGAAAGGAAGATGTTAAATTGGAACAGTACCGAAATAAAAGTTGTAATTAAATAATAAGCAATATTTCCCCGGTAAGAAGACAGAAACATAGACCCAGAAGTTCTTAGTAGATGGCAGACTAAAGTAAAGGACAAATGAGTATTAAGAAAAGTTTAGAGAATGGAACTGTTAAGATATAACAGTGGCAGGAAAGAATACATAATAGGTAAAGAGGATACAATAAGTAATAACAAGAAAGGTTTTGGTTAAGTAATTTTATAAGGTACTCAGCCCTAGTCTAGGATTATCAAGCCACTGCAGGTTTGGGATGATTTTAGTTGCAGATATGGATGGTTTGGCGGATTCATATCATAGTTTGGAAACAAAGAAACAAGTTAGTGCGAAGCCGAGATTGTTATAGAAGATGAATCCTTGAGCAGCGGAATATTGGCAAGAATCTGAATAACGGCCTTTGAAAGTAAAGTATGAAAGAATACAACCAAAATAGAAAAGGGACATTGGGAAATACCAGTAAGTTAGAAAACCCCCAAACCCTCATTAGGAGGCAAAATTCTAAAACTTTAAGAAGAGAAGCTTATAGACGGTTGAAGGTTGTATAAGAAGTATAGAGAGTTGATAGCTAGTGATGAGAAGGAATATTAAGATTAGGTTGGACAAGTGGAATAGAGAAATATCAAGTATAAATATGAAAATAGAAGTATCTTTGGTAAGAGTCAAATAATCTAATCAAGGAAGTGTAGAGCATTGATGAGCGGAAAATATTTCAATATTTACCGCCCCTTTAACTTAATATTTTGTTTAGTTTCTCGGGTTTGATGAACGTTTTGATGTGTTTTAGTTTATTTTGCAGATAAAATAATATCGGGTCTCAATGAAATCATTTAGGATGAAATTTGGGTCAATTAATGGCAATTATTGGACTTGATATTTTAATTTTGGAGATTGGAAACTTGAAAGGGCGTTTTGACGAAGTGCAGTTTTAGAAATTCCAGTTTTGTGCATCTGTTGTATTTTGGGCATAACGTTTTACTCAGATATCAGATTGAGTTGATTCAAGTGCCAGATTAAAGAAGACTCAAATTTCTACAACTTTTAAAGAGAAAATAGTTTCGAATTCTGATGATTTCATGACCGAAATTGATGAACCATCCAGAAGTGTGTGGAGTGTAATTATTAAAAGTCATTATCAATCATTTTCAAAGCAAAATATTAATTAATTAATAATTAATAAAAATTATCAAATCAACACCAAACAAGATAAGAAATTAGTGGAGCAATTATGGATTTGGTGGAGTAATTAGTGGAGAAATTAATAATGGATTTGGTGGAGAATTTGATGGATGATTTGATGGTGGCAAAATTTTGCCTATAAATACCAAGCCATTTCATTTGTAAAATTCATATTTTCTTCTTTGAAATTCTTAATGAATAAATAAGAAGATTGTATCTAGTTTGTTTATTTTTAGTTTTCAGTAATTAATTTTCAGTTTCGCACTTTCTTTTCTTTACTTTTCAGTTTTTACTTTCCGCAATTTACTTTTACGCACAGTACTTTTCTTTCTTTAATTTTTCAGTTTTTACTTTTCAGTAATGAGGAGGTAACTTCCCCAGGTAGGGTGAAAGGTAATTCTTTTACTATTGCTATTTAGATTAATCTCCCTTAAATATAATATATTCACTATTAAAATATTGACTTAAAAAGGATACCGCTATATTGGTCGGTTGGTAATTCATTTTAATCTGGTTTTAACCTGACTAATCAAGGATACCGCCAGATTGGTCGGTTGGTAATTAAACTTTCTTACCGCCTATATGGCAGGTTCATGGACAAATCTTTTTACCGCCTTAATGGCCGGTTGGACTTAATTTGACTTAATCAGGTTACCGCCTATATGGCTAGTTGGTAATGTTATCACAAATTTATATATTATTTTATGGGAGATATCTAAATTAGTAGTAGTAAAAGTAATTCCTTTTATCTTAGCATTTTATTTTATTGTAATTTACTTTTCAGTATTTACTTTACCGTATTTTTACTTTATGTCTTTTATTTTCAAGTTTTTACTAGCCCTAGTTATGTGTTGTAACTAAATTATTTATCTAGGGTTGTGATGACTTTTAATATCACCGGTTTATAAGGGGTTAAATTATAGTTTGGGTAATATAAATATTTATTTATTGAGTCTTAATCTTAATGCTTTTTCATTAATTGGCCATTAATAAAATTGATCTGGTAAATCTAAAATGAACTAGACATAGGGATTTTAGGTTTCAGCCTTAGACTCAATAGCCCACGATCTTCCTTGAGGATAGATAACCCTTTAATAGATTTCCTTACAGGATAGGAATATACCTGTCGGGCGGGGGTAGCCATAATTGGAACTTAATCTTAATGAATCCAGGTAATTTGGTCGACATAGACATATGGTTCAATTGATTTATACTGGATATTTG
Source organism: Zanthoxylum bungeanum (assembly GCA_019454045.1). NCBI lineage: Eukaryota > Viridiplantae > Streptophyta > Magnoliopsida > Sapindales > Rutaceae > Zanthoxylum > Zanthoxylum bungeanum. The sequence goes on from SKCR01024855.1 coordinate 4,393, forward strand.
TAGTTGACCATCGGAAGAGGCTTTTACATAATTTAGTGTTCCAGGTTAATAAATCAATATATTACCCAACTGTAAGATAACCACTTCATCTTTAAAATGATATTAAAAGAAATTACAACCCTAGATCTTTGTGTCTTTTGTTATTTTCCTTAGTATTTTCTTTTGTCTTTTTATTTATTTATTTATTGTGCAAAACCACATTCAATCAATCAAACAATCATTCTCTTCTCTATTTAATTAGATATTTGTAAATAAATAGATTCAATAATTAATAACAACAGTAGGAATTAAGTCCTCGTGGGATCGATATTTTTATACTACTTGAACGATACGTGCGCTTGCGTTATACGTGTGTGTTTACGCCGGTCAAGCATCAGTAAAGGCCTAGAAGAAAGAATCTTAGGAATTACAGAATAGGTATTCGGAAAATAGAAAAGAGGAAGATCAAGTAACCAGCAGAGGTTAGAGACAAGAAGATAAGTATAAAAGAATCTTTAGATATTCTCAAACTAAGAAACCACGGGTAGACACCAGAAATGATTCGCGGACGAATCTTATTTAAGGGGGGGAGAATTTGTAACGACCGGTAGTTTAGTTAATATTACGTTGTAGCGTCATGGTACTGTTAGACAAAGATAACATAAAATAAATTATGTTGAGACTCAAATATGCTCATAAGATGATTTTGGGGATAATCAGCTAATTTCTCGAAATCCCGGGACGAGACTGTACTGTGTTACCTTTGGACCGTCCATAGTATTTGGGGCATAACCTTTTCATACGATCTCCGATTTTTATGAATTTTATACCGTCGAAAAGCTGAGATCGAGACCTACAACTTCTGTGTTAAACATTTTCCCAAATTCGGACCATAACCAGGCCAAAACCGCAAGTCAAAATCTGAATGAATAGTGATTTAAGGACTATATGGAAGATTCTCAAACTTTCCTCATTTTTCTACACTATTCTACAACTTTCTGAATATCAATTGGGTCAACTGTATAAAGGGGTTACTATTTACTAATTCCAAAAATTAAAAATAAAAAATGAAGAGAAAATAAGGAGAAGGAAAACGTAAAAGAAGAAGGAGAAGAAAGGAAGAGAAGAAGGAGGAGGAGGAGGAGAAGAAAAGAAAGAAAGGAAAAAGAGAAGAAAAGGGAAGCACAAAGAAGCTTAGCATCCATGGAAGCTTGAAGAGTGAAGGAAAATTAAAAGAATGGAGGTAAGAAACTTGACCCATTTTCTTATTTTGGAGTTTTTGAAATTTGAAGATTAAAGTAGGATGATTGGCTTGGTAGTGATGATGATAGTATAAGTTTTGACATTAAAAATTATAGAAGCATTGATGATTCCAAGTTGGGTTTTGGGTAAAACTTGATGAAGTAATTAGAATATGTTTAGGTTGTTGGAGATGTAATTAATTTGGAAAATAGTGATAAGGCAACTAATTGCACACCAAGTGTTCGACAAATTGCCCCAATGGACTAAAATAATTATTTGGACAAATTTAACACAAAGTAATATGTGTTATAGACATTAGGAAGTCCGAAGAATACGGAAAAATTAAATAAAATCGGAAGAGCGGCGTAAATCGCAAATGGGCAGCAAGTTCCAGAAAACAGAGCATTATGGACAGGTCACATTTTTGAATTTATAACTTGAGTTTTAGATCTCCGATTGACAAGCCGTAAAGTTCTGAGTAAAATAGACACAATTTCGAGTAACATATCCAAAAATCAGAATTTTTGGACTTAAGACGCTAATGTAGAAAAATCTCCAAAATCAACTGATCGGCAGTAAAGTCTGCACCTGTGACCTGATGACCTAGGCTCGGTTTTTAATTTTTAAAAGCCGTCAGCGCCAAAATAAACTAGACACATAGGAGCCCGACATATAAAAAATTCAGAACCATTGGACTTAATAAGAATTTTTGGCGGAGTTTCGAAGTGGAGTGATCAGCAGGGACTGATCTGATTCTGTCTCTGCTGAACAGCTGGTAGAAATCAGTTTGTTTACGGAGTTCCGGGAATCGAAATCAGGATCCGTAAAATTTGGAGTAAAGTAGACTCATAGGGGATTCATCCATAAAACTTTCAAGTCCAAATTCCTTACCAATTGCTCCCAGCAAAAATTCCAATGTCTGACCCAAAAACCTGGAAAATTCTGGTTCATATATTCTTATAAGTTCATTAAATATTTCTTTGTTCTAACAATCGCTTTATTCGTCAGGACTCGCAACCACCGTCGACGCTGTGAAAAGACTCCGTCAAGCCCAAATCTGTGAGTGCATGCTTTGTCTTTTGAGTTGATTTCTTCATGATTCTCTTATTGAATTGTTTCCTTGATTTTCTATTTGAGATTTACTTTGACACTGAGATCTATTTTTCGTTGATTACGATTTTAGTTATGCTTTCTTGAGTATTGAGGCTTTGAGAATATTTGAGACATTTTATGTTGTTGATTATGACTTAATTTTTATAGACACTTGAGATATTGAAGTCTTTTGAGACTTTCCATTTTGATGATTTTGATTTTGCACTCTTGAGTACTTGAGCAATATTGAGACATGATTTGAGTTTCATTTATACTTGAGATACGTTTTAAGATTTTGATGATTTGAGATGATTTCAACTTTGAAATGTTTTGACTACCGACGTGATGAGGATGATGATGTTTTATATGACGTCTTGAGATATCGGACTTTTCTTGAGATATTTGTTTATGAGATTTGAAACCTCGGCATGATGTTTTGTTTCTGGAATTGACGGATAGTTAGACATGTGCACATGTAGAGATACAACATCGGGACCATGGGGACGGCGATACGTAACGCCTTTGAATCCCTTTTTGCGCTCAGATGGTACATTCCTGGGCGGAGATTGCGCTCAGATGGGACATTCCTGGGCGGAGATTCCGTGACTTGGGTTTTCTATAGTAGTGCCGAGTGATATAACTGAACCTGATTTCTTAAGATGTTTTACAGCATGATTTTACATTGTTCTTTACAGTATGATTTGACACACTTATGGTGCAGTTTCATGATATTGTTTACCGTATTTTCGTGACGAATAGTTTTATAGTCCGATATTGTTAAGTTGTTTAAGTTGTCACTTATCTGTTTCAATGATTTTATCAAACAGACTTTGTTGATTATTTTATACATTTTAATATTCTTTCTCCTTATTGTTTTAGTTCCACTCACTGGGTCCATCAGGACTCACCCCCACTCACCAGTTTTGCAGGTTTCAATCTTTTGTTCAGACACTGTTCGTGGATGACGCAGACCTGGGAAGGATTGGCAACATTGCAGTCAGTAGAGGGTCGGTTTACCATGATTGGTTGTACATCCATATAGGATGTAACAGTATTGTGTATGCAATGTGGGTCGTTGTATTAGTGTGCTATTTGTACAAAGTTAAATTATGTTACACCAGATGTTTGTATATATATATAATGTTATTGTTTTTCATATATTCTTACATTGGTATATGGTTTGAGTATATATATAAGTAATGCGTGTCGTATAAGAATGTGGTATTTGAGATGGAAGGCTTAGGTAATAGTGGAGATTGTTACCTGCCGGTAACACCTCCAAATCGGGGATGTTACATTAACGGTGCACAGAACATATTTAACAGCATATATGATTGTTGTAGGAATTGATCATAAATGGTTCGATGTGTTTAATTATTGAACATATCATTTATGAGGTTCCATAGTGGCTTAGGGATTGGTGAATGACGATAGGGGCACTTTGGGAATTGGAATAAATAAATAAATAAATAAATAAATAAATAAATAACGGCTTTGTTTATTATTTTATTTATTTGTTTTCCAATTCGGCCCAAACTCTTATTAGGGTTTTATAATCTCATTAAACCACTAAATTAAGATCCAATGGCTAAGATTAAATTAGCATTTATCCCACATCAGATTCTTAATTAATTTTGTTGTCTTTAGAGCACCTATATAAACCAAAAGAATTCTTTACAAATTCTTTACACCAAAACCTTTCATATCTTGGGTTTATATAAGTGAGCAACCCTAAAGTTTAGGAGTAAGCCATTGATTTTGAGGATCCTTAAGTCTAATTGACTAGAGGAATCTCAAGTTAAAAGTTTTGAGGTATTTGCCTAGGCTAGCACCAAAGGCAAAATGCCCGTGCACTTAAGGCGTAGTCTTGCCGTTGAGTTTTGGCTTTGGTGTGTGCCTCTTTGGAGGCCACACACTTGGGTGGCTCTTTGGAACGTGGAAGAGCTTGCTGAGTTTGAGAAAAGCTTGTAGATTGGAGGGAGAACTGGAGGAGTGTTCGGTTCAAGTAAGTCTTTTTCTTTCTTTATTTTAATTAGAGTTCTTATGATAGTTAGCATGTTTAGGTTTATGTTCTTTGCATGTTTTATGAGTTTTTATGCTTCTTATATATACTAACATGCCCAGGCTTGTAGAATAATAAAAACAAATGGGTCTTGGGCAATGGGATAGCGGCATTGAAATTTTGATTTTCTGCTGCGCACTCGCAGCCGCTTCCCAACAGTGGTATCAGCGCACCGTTTTTGTTTTGATTAGTTCTCACTCATTTGAACTCTAAATTGGGTGTGTAAAAGCTCGTTGGAAAGCTAACACCTTGAAATTAATTTTAGACACAAGTTTTGGATGATTTGGTTAAGATTTGAATTGTGAAATTGCATTTAAAGTTCACGCATCTGTAAAAAACGTGAACTGTAAATTTATTTGATGCCGTTTTTGTTTTGATTAGTTCTCTCTCATTTGAATTCGAAATTGGGTGTTTAAAAGCTCTTTGGAAAGCTAACACCCTAAACGTAATTTTAGGCACAATTTTTGCATGATTTGGTTAAGATTTGAATTGTGAAATTGCATTTAAAGTTCACGCATCTGCAGAAAAACGTGAATAATAAATTTATTTGAATAAAATAAATTGCAATATCATAATTAAATATTAATCAAAGTTATTTAATGCCTAAAATAATTCCAACATATTAAATCTCATATGCTAGATGATTCTATGTATGATTAGAATTGACATGATTATTTTAGGGTGCAAGCATCTAGAGACTTTCTAAGAAATAGAGAGTGTATTGCTTATCCCTTAACTAAGTAATTATTCTGTGATGAACTTAGAGATTTATTACCTTTAAGACTAATAAATATAAATCACTTGTTTATAATAAAAGACATTATAAAAGATACAAGTGGGGTGGGACCAAGGGGTTAATAAAACTTTCCAAACTAAATTTACTTTAACCAAAGGTATTACTAGAGTTAGATAATGATTTGGTGTCTTCATTCACTCACTACCTTTTTATAGCCAAAAGGAAAAGCTGTGAAGACATCTAGATAATCATTTACTCAAAGCTTACCTTAAAGCATATTTAAAGTGTTGGACTAATTTGGAGGATCTATTTTTTATTCCTGTTACCAAGGCGATAAGAGCCTAAGAGGTAAGGGTATTTAAGAGAGTTCGCTCCACCCTCCCTCTGGGGAATTTTCAATGGAGGAATCCATTTGATAGTTATTCACTTAAACTTGCTAAAATCCTTAATAATAATTTAAGTCTAAAATTTGTCTCCCATTGTAAAGTATAGACCCAAAGGGCTTAAACCGTATTGGCAGGACTAGGCTTTACCAGACTGACCAATACCAATTTGTCACTAAATCGTACTATTGACAATGGTTTGACTTTTCCGAGTCATAAGACGCAGCGACCCTTAGGCGTGGTCTTATAACTTAGTGGCAAAGATTGGGTGTCCACAAGGACTAGCATAAGCTATGACATGTTTGATTGCCCAACCCAATGATCAAGGAATTGTGATTTATATCATAAATTGGTTGGGAACCTACATAATTATAATATTTTATAACGACCGGCCCTAGTCGGAGTTATGAAATGATGATAATGTGATCCTTGCCCACAAGAAATCCATCATATTGGGGTTGATGCGATTAACTTAAAATTTTAAAATAATTGAGTGGGAGCAACTTCATAATACTAAAAGCTGACTGGCGTAATTACACGCGTATAACGCAAGCGCACGTATCGTTCAAGTAGTATAAAAATATCGATCCCTCGAGGACTTAATTCCTATTGTTGTTATTAATTATTGATACTATTTATTTACAAGTATCTAATTAACGGAGAAGAGAATGATTACTTTTGGTTGGTTGAATGTAGATTTCCTTAAATAAAATAAATAAAATAAACAAAAGAAAATACTAAGAAAAATAAATAAAAGACACAAAGATCTAGGGTTGTGATTCCACACAATATATCCTAAAGATGAATTGATTCTCTTATATATATGTAATAAATTAGTTTGCTAACCTGGAACACGAAGATATGTAAAAGCCTCTGTCGATGGTCAGATGCAAACACCCAAATAACCCAATTAATCATATGTCTATGTTAACCAAGTTACCTGAATTCATTAAGTTCAAGTTCCAATAGTGGCTACCCCCGCCCGAAAGGTATATGTCTATCCTGTAATGAAATATATTAAAGGGTTATCTATCCTCAAGGAAGATCGTTGGTGATGAGCGGAAAATATATCAATATTTACCGCCCCTTTTACTTAATATTTTGTTTAGTTTCTCGGGTTTGATGAACGTTTTGATGTGTTTTAGTTTATTTTGCAGATAAAATAATATTGGGACACAATGAAATCATTTAGGACGAAATGTGGGTCAAATAAGGGCAAAAATTGGACTTGACATATTAATTTTGGAGATTGGAAACTTGAAAGGGCGTTTTAACGAAGTGCAGTTTTGGAAATTCCAGTTTTGCACATCTGTCGTATTTTGGGCATAACATTTTACTCCAATATCGGATTGAGCTGATTCAAGTTCCAGATTAAAGAAGACTCAAAGAGCTACAACTTTGAAAGACAAAATAATTTCGAATTCTGAATATTGCATGCCCGAAATTGATGAACCATCCAGAAGTGTGTTGTGTGTAATTATTAAAGTCATTTTCAATCATTTTCAAAGCAAAAAATAAATTAATAAATAAATAAAAAAAATTATCAAATCACCACCAAACATGATAAGCAATTAGTGGAGCAATTAATAATGGATTTGGTGGAGCAATTAGTGGAGCAATTAATAATGGATTTGGTGGAGGCAAACTTTTGCCTATAAATACCAAGCCATTTCATTTGTAAATTCATACTTTCTTCTAAGGAATTCTTTAAGAATACTAAGAAGATTGTATCTTATTTGTTTATTTACAGCTTTCAGTAATTAATTTCCGCTTTCACACTTTATTTTCTTTACTTTTCAATTTTTACTTTCCACAATTTACTTTTACGCACAATACTTTTCTTTCTTTAATTTTCAGTTTTTACTTTTCAGTAATGAGGAGGTAACTCCCCTTTGATGGGGTAAAAGGTAAAACTTTTATTACTAATATTTAGATTAATCTCCCTTAATTATAATATATAAACCAGTTAAAGCCTGACTTAACGAGGATACTGCCATATTGGTCGATTTGTAATTATTTAAATTGATTTTAACCCGACTAAACTGGATACCACCTGATTGGTCGGTTGGTAATTAATTATTAATTTGACTTAATCTGGATACCGTCTATATGGCTGGTTGGTAATTATCATGCAAAGTTATATATATTATATTAAGGGAGATATTTAAAATATAAGTAATAAAAGTGGATCATTTTACCTCAGCATTTTCTTTTATTGTACTTTTACTTTATTTACTTTTCAGCAATTACTTTCAGCATTTACTTTTCAGTAATTTACTTTTCAGCAATTTACTTTCAGCATTTACTTTTCAGTAATTTAATTTCAGCATTTACTTTTCAGCATTTAATTTTCAGTATTTTACTTTATGTCTTTTATTTTATTTAAGTTTTTACTACCCGTAAATATGTGTCGTAACTAAACCAGTTATCTGAGGTTGTGATGAAATCCAATATCACCAGTTTATAAGGGGTTAAATTACAGTTTGGGTAATATAAATGTTTATTTATTGAGCCTTAATCCTAATGCTCTTTATTAACTGGCCATTAATAAAATTGAACTGGTAAACTTAAAATGAACTTGGAAAAGAGATTTTAGGTTTAAGACCTTAGAATTAATAGTCCACGATCTTCCTTGATAATAGATAACCCTTTAATAGATTTCCTTACAAGATAGGAATATACCTGTTGGGCGGGGGTAGCCATAATTGGAACTTAATCTTAATAAATTCAGATAACTTGGTTAACATAGGAATATGATTAATTGAGTTATACTGAGTATTTGTATTTGACCATCAGAAGAGACTTTTACATAATTTCGTGTTCCAGGTTAATAAACCAATATATTACACAAATGTAAAATAACCACTTCATCTATTAAAAAGATATTGGAATGATTCACAACCCTGGATAGTTTTATAAATTTGAATTTTCTTCAATCTACTTTCAAGCAATTTTATTTACTTGTTTTAATTTTAAAGTCACCACCCAATCAAACAATCAATCCATTAGATACTTGTAAATATTTAACTTCATAAATTGATAACAAAAGGTTTTAAGTCATCGTGGGATTGATACTTTTTATACTACTTGAACGATACGTGCGCTTGCGTTATACGCGTGTGATTACGTACCGGTCAAGTTTTAAGCAATTTTATTTACTTGTTTTTAATTTTAAAGTCACCACCCAATCAAACAATCAATCCATTAGATACTTGTAAATATTTAACTTCATAAATTGATAACAAAAGGTTTTAAGTCATCGTGGGATTGATACTTTTTATACTACTTGAACGATACGTGCGCTTGCGTTATACGCGTGTGATTACGTACCGGTCAAGTTTTTGGCGCCGTTGCCGGGGACTTATTTATCTTTCACTATTAATTTTGAGGTTAGATACCTTTACTTGTATCTAATTTCTTTTTACTTATTGTTGTTGTTTTCTTGTGTTTCAGGTTCTCAGAAACTACATGAGAAGAACCAGAAGCTTTGAACTCCGACCGCTTGACCCAGAAATTGATGAACCATCAGACAGTTGAGAAGGGAAATGCGAGAAGGCTAAGAAGCTTTAGTCAACATGGAACCTAAACCTTTGGAAGTTGTACCACCAATACCCATTCAAGACAGAACCATTCCGGTGGTTGACGATTTCATTTCCTGTATTGTACTTCCTCATTTACCAGCAAATGCGTGTGACATCAAAACATGAACTCAGATGATTCAGCAGTCAGTGCAGTTTGGGGGGAAAGCAACTGAAGATCCTAATACCCACATCAGCAACTTCCTGGAAGTTTGCGGCACTTTCAATTACAACCGAGGAGCTGAAGAAGCAATGAGACTGTGAGTTTTTCCATACTCCTTTAAAGACAGAGCTAAAGCTTGGCTACATTCACTACCAGCATGTTCCATCACAACTTGGAACACTTTAGCCACTAAATTTCTTGCAAAGTACTTTCCACCAGCCAGAACTGGAAAGCTGAGGAATGACATGACATCCTTTGTGCAATAAGACTCGGAAACTCTATACGAAGCTTGGGAAAGGTACAAAGATTTACTCCGGAAATGTCCTCACCATGAGATTGCAAAATGGCTTCAAGTCCAAACTTTCTGTAATGGACTTTCTGGACTGATGAGAACCACAATCGATCCTGCTGCTGGAGGAGCTTTAATAGCAAAAGGAGAAGATCAAGCCTGTGACCTAATCAAAGAAATGGCCAACAAAAATTCCTTGTGGCCAACAGAAAGGAGCATGATCCAAAGAATTGCAGGAATTTATGAAGTTAGAGCCAATACAGCAGTCAACGCCAATCTTGATCAGATATGCAAATTCATGGAGACTCTTACCACTGGATCCACAAGTTCACCAAATGGAGGATCACCAGAACCAAACCAACTTGAAGAAACGGTGAATTATGTCAAAAATTTCAACAGACAAGGGAACAATCCATATTCCAACACCTACAACCCAGGGTGGAGGAATCATCCCAATTTTTTGTGGGGCAACAATTCAGGGCAAAAGAACAATCCACCACCTGGATTCCAACAACAGAACTACCCACCACCTGGATTCCAGCAACAGAACAAAGGCCAGGAGCAGGCAAATGAACCAGGAATAGCAAAAGTGCTGGCTCAGTGAAAAAAGTATGATGCTATGTTTCAGAACCAATCAGCTTCTATCAAAGAACTGGAGAATCAAATTGGACAACTGGCCAATGCTCAGAGTTACAGACCGCCAGGTAATCTTCCCAGCAACACAGAACCAAATCCAAGGAACAGAGGGAAGGAGCAATGTCAAGCCATTACTTTGAAAAACGGTACTGAGATCAACAAAGATATTGGAATCAAGGCATCCATTGAAGAAATTCCAAAAGAAATAGGGCAACAGACGGAGGAAAAAAGAGCAAAGGAAAAAGATCAAATCACTCCACCTCCACCTTTTCCACAGCGACTTCAGAAAAACAAACTGGACAAGCAGTTTGCTCGTTTCTTGGAGGTTTTCAAAAAGCTGCACATCAACATCCCATTTGCCGAAGCTTTGGAAGAAATGCCCAGCTATGTAAAATTCATGAAAGACATTCTTTCACGAAATGGGAGATTAAGAGACTACGAGACAGTAACATTAACAGAAGAATGCAGTGCCATCATTCAGGGGAAACTTCCCCCGAAGTTGAAAGATCCTGGCAGTTTCACTGTCCCATGCACCATTGGAGAACATTACATCGGTAAGACTTTATGTGATTTAGGAGCTAGTGTTAACTTGATGCATTTTTCTATTTACAGGAAACTACAGATTGGCGAAGCAATGCCTATCTCAGTCTCATTGAAACTTACTGATCGAACACTCACATTTCCAAGAGGTGTTGTTGAAGATGTGCTGGTCAAAGTTGATAAACTCATTCTCCCAGCAGATTTCATTATCCTTGACATGGAAGAAAACAAAGAAGTACCTATCATTCTTGGGAGACCATTCTTGGCTACAGGTAAAACTGTGATTGATATGAAAAAAAGAGAACTGACCATGCAAGTGCAGGACCAAGAAGTTATCTTCAATGTTTTCAAAGCCATGAAATTCCCGAGCGATGAAAAGGAAGAAGAATGCTTCAAAGTTGATGTTGTTGATAGTATCGTTCAGGATACTGAGCCAAATCCCACAGATACACTTGAAGCTTGCATCACCAACATGACTGACAGTGAGCTAGATGCTGAAATCCTGGAATGTATCAACTACCTTGATAAACCATTCCGATTCAAAGCGACACCACAAGTGGAAAGCCTCGAACTGCCAAAGAAAGATCGAATCAAGCCTTCAATTGAAGAACCACCGCAGTTGGAACTGAAGTTACTTCCAAGCCATCTCATGTACGTATTTCTTAGAAACTCTTCTGAATTACCTGTTATTATTTCTTTTTTGCTAACATTGGAGCAGGAAGAAAAATTGCTTAGAGTATTACGAGAGCACAAGAAGGCCATTGGCTGGACTATAGCCGACATTCGAGGCATTAGTCCATCATTTTGTATGCACAAGATTCTGATGAATGATGAATACAAACCCATAGTAGAGCATCAACGGAGACTCAATCCAATCATGAAGAAGGTCGTGAAGAAAGAAATCATCAAATGGTTGGATGCTGGCATCATTTACCCCATCTCAGACAGTAGTTGGGTAAGTCCTATGCAGTGTGTGGCGAAGAAAGGAGGAATTACTGTTGTCACAAATGAAAAGAACGAGCTGATTCCAACAAGAACGGTGACTGGATGGAGAGTATGCATGGACTACAGGAAGCTGAACAAAGCCACGAGAAATGACCATTTTCCGCTACCATTCATTGACCAGATGTTAGACAGACTGGCAGGACATGAGTTCTATTGCTTTCTGGATGGATATTCAGGATACAATCAGATTGCCATCACCCTAGAAGATCATGAGAAAACCACATTTACATGTCCTTATGGTACTTTTGCTTTTCGCAGAATGCCATTTGGATTATGTAATACCCCCGCTACATTTCAGCGTTGCATGATGGCCATCTTCTTAGACATGTTGGAGCAGAGTATGGAGGTTTTTATGGATGACTTTTCTGTGTTTGGAGATTCTTTTGACCAGTGCTTGCAAAATTTGGAACAAGTGTTACAAAGTTGTGAAGATACAAACCTGGTACTCAATTGGGAGAAATGCCATTTCATGGTACATGAAGACATTGTTCTTGGACATCGGATCTCACAAAAGGGAATCGAGGTAGACAAAGCAAAAATTGAAACAATTGAAAAACTACCTCCGCCAACATCTGTCAAAGGGATTCAGAGCTTTCTCGGACATACAGATTTTTACAGGAGATTTATCAAAGACTTTTCCAATATTGTTAAACCTCTGTGCAATCTTCTGGAGAAGGATGTACCTTTCAACTTCACCAAAGAATGCCAGGAAGCTTTTGAGATCTTAAAACAAAAGCTGATTTTTGCCCCTATCATTGTAGCACCAGACTGGCCTTCCATTTGAAGTGATGTGTGATGTTAGTGATTTTACTGTAGGTGCAGTTTTGGGACAATGCAAAGCAAAGATTTTCCACACCATTTACTACTCCAGCAGAACTTTGAATGAAGCTCAACTCAACTACACAACCATTGAAAAGGAGTTGCTCGCAGTTGTGTACGCTTTTGACAAATTCCGCTTCTATCTGCTGGGTTCCAAAGTGGTGGTCTACACAGATCATTCAGCAATCAAATACTGATCACGAAGAAAGATGCCAAACCCAGATTGATCCGTTGGATACTTCTTCTGCAAGAATTTGACGTGGAGATCGGAGACAGGAAAAGGACATAAAACCAGGTGGCAGATCATTTATCGAGACTCAAGAATGGAGAAACAGCTGGCAAAAAACTGTTAATCAAAGAAACTTTTCCAGATGAACATCTATTTGCCATGAAACAGCAAGATTCCCCTTAGTATGCTGACTATGTCAATTTCATTAAATCAGGAAAATGGCAGTTGGAATGGACAACTCAGTAACGAAAGAAGTTCTTCAAAGAAGTCAAGCATTATGTCTGGGATGAGCCGTACTTGTTCAAACGCTATGCTGATCAACTACTAAGACGGTGTGTTCCACATGAGGAAGTCAATAGTGTTTTACAGCACTGTCATTCATCACCATATGGCGGACACTTCAGCGTAAACAAAACTGTAGCCAAATTCCTACAATCAGGTTTGTTATGGCCCACTCTTTTTAAAGATGCTTATCTTTTTGCTCTTCAATGTGACAAGTGCCAGAGAACGAGAAATATTTCGAGGAGAAATGAAGGACCGTTGCAAAATATTCTGGAAGTGGAGATATTCGATGTGTGGGGTATAGATTTCATAGGACCATTTGTTCCATCATTCGGAAACCTGTATATCATGGTTGCTGTAGACTATGTCTCCAAATGGGTCGAAGCAATTGCACTGCCATCCAATGATTCAAAAGTGGTGATTAAATTCCTAAATAAGAACATTTTCACTCGGTTCGAAACACCTCGGGCAATTATCAGTGACGATGGCTCACATTTCTGCAACAGATACTTTGATGCACTCCTATCCAAATACAGAGTTACTCACAAGGTTTCCATTGCTTATCATCCACAATCAAATGGACAAGTTCAAGTTTCAAACAGAGAAATCAAAAGAATCTTAGAGAGAACCATTGGATCAACAAGGAGAGACTGGTCAATAAAATTGGATGACGCATTATGGGCCTATCGAACAGCTTACAAGACACCCATTGGTATGTCCCCATATCGTATGGTGTTTGGGAAAGCATGCCATCTACCAATTGAGCTTGAACACAAGGCGTACTGGGCAATGAAGAAGTTGAATCTTGATCCACAAGCTTCAGGAGAGAAAAGACTTCAACAACTCAACGAATTGGAGGAATTTAGCCTATAGGCTTATGAGAATGCTAGATTGTACAAAGAAAAGACAAAGAAATGGCATGACCGAAAAATAGTGCACAGACAGTTGGAACCAAGGAAACATGTGTTGTTATACAATTCAAGGTTGAAACTCTTCCCTGGAAAGTTGAAATTAAGGTGGTCAGGTCTATTTTTGATCACTCAGGTTTTACCATATGGAGCTGTTGAGTTACTGGATCCCAACACCAACAACACATTCAAGGTGAACAATCAGCGTGTCAAGCACTACTGGGGAGAATCATTTGAGCGACAAAAAGAAAGTGTCACACTTTCAGATCCAGCCTAACGTTCGAGAAGTCACGTCTAGCTGACGACGTTAAACTTAGCGGTAGTTGGGAGGCAACCCAAGCAATTTGTGTATATATTGTGATTTGATGTCTTTTAATTTTTGTGTGTTTAGTTTTTGTAGGTTAATTCATTTCAGGATGGAAGAAGTTCTGGCAAATCTTCACAAGCAATTTCCTTCTCTCCCTAAAAAATCTCTGATGAAAGTTTACAAAGCTCGCTTGGAACGAATGAGACTACTAACGATCCATGGTGTTCCTAATGACATTCGTTGGTGTGGGACACAGAAACTGGACGACGCATGCTGTCCCTAGGCTCGCGGCCTAGTTGGGAGTACGGAGTAGCCACGGGGGACTAAACCGGAGAGTAATGGAGTCGCCACCCGGTGTGAACCGGGAAAATGAGATTTAAGGCCGCACTCACCCCTCGCAAGGGAAGACCTCAAACCGTTGGGTTCGGAATGGTCCCTTACTTATGTCACTTGTAATAAAAGGATTTATGTGATAATTTAACCAGGCTTAAATAACATTTATTTCCAAAGATATCATGCTTCTAAATTCATATGCATACATCAACAAGTTCATCACAACATGCAACATCACATGGCAATCTCATGAACATATTTCAATCATATGATATGGAAAACTAAGAACAACATGATCATGCTTGAGTACTATCTCATGAACCTATTAACCAAATAACATGCTAACAGCCTAATCATGCTTGAATACAAATAATACAATTGGCTATATAACACAAGAACGATCAACCAAGAGGCAATTATGCATGAATATGATAAGATAAACTCAGTTCAGTGTGTGCGCGTTCGTGTAGCGTTCGTAAACGCGTTCGAACGGTAAACAGAAAGTTCGCGTTCGTATGGCATTTGATAACGCGTTCGAACGGAAATGAAACAGAATGCTCGCGCTCGTATGGCGTTTGATAACGCGTTCGAACGGAAATGAAACAGAATGCTCACGTTCGTATGGCGTTCGTAAACGCGTTCGAACGGAAATGAGACCTGATGCATGATAAGGCAAAAATGCATGTGCGTTCGAGTTGCGTTCGTAAACGCGTTCGAACGGGAACAGACCTGATGCATGAAATGAGACGCAATACATAAACAACAAAATAAAGGGGCGCGGCGAAGTACTGCCGTAAGGGTGGCCTTTTGGGGGCTCTTGATCTCTCAAAGAGAGGACCTTTAGACCATCATACTAAGCCCATGCGCGTCACATCACATCATGCATAAATAGAACCAATCATATCAACCAAGTATGCCCGATTGAACACATCTTACATCCAATCCGAACACACATCAACCGGCGCGGCAAAGCATCGTGGTAACGGGTTTTTAACCCCTCCCCATAAGGGATCTTTCATTCCACTTACTAAGCCCATGCGCTTGATTGAACCATGCATAAAAGATAAACTCAATAATATCAAACTAAGTATGCCCGATTGAACGTATCTCGCATCCAACCGAACACACATCAACCGGCGCGGCGAAGTAGTGTCACAAAGGTGGCCTTTTCGGCTCTTTGTCTCCCAAATGGAGGACCTTTGGACTAACTCACTAAGCTCATGCGCTTGATTGAATCATGCATAAATAAACAACGTATTGAATTCAAGTAAAGAAAACTAAATAAACAAAAGCAACACAAAACAAAAGAAAGATGGTGCCGTTTACCCAAGCGGTACGTGGAGTTGTGGCCCGAGTACAGATCATATTACCGTCCATTCGGAATCGGCTATGAAATTTATGTCCGGGTTTCCATCCGATATACCGCGAGAGTTGACACATCTCTCATTCATCCAATACCCACAACATATTATATCTCATAATTCATGCATATTTATCTACTCAAAGACCACAACATGCATCCATAAACGACTCTCATGCGAATAGAATTCAATAATAATAAATAAAAAAACGAATATAAGCTAATGAAAAGGTACCCTCAGGTCTAACCTTTTAAATCACCTCTCGGATGTACGGTACACGATCGTCGGAAGGGTGGATGCTCCGCAACTCTCCCGGTTCACTGGTTCACTGTTCTCGTTCGTTGTCTTTACTGTTTTGAGTCGTCGTTCTCTGTCTTTTACTATTGTTTCCTTGTGGTTTCGCTGCCGTTTCCTCTTATCTTTTGCTTACTGGTTTTTGGTGTCTTCTTCCTGTAATTTTTTATGTGTGTTGTGTGTGAGTTAGGGACTAGCTAGCTAGCTAAGGTTGAGAAGGTTGGTGAATGGTTCTTTTTATAGGCAAAGGGTTAGGCTTGACAAGGAAAGGGATTTGGCTAATTAAAGAGGGATTTGATTTGGTTTGGTTAAGGGAAGTCAAGAGATTTGATTTGGTTTGGTTAAGGGAAGTCAAAGATTGAGGGGGGACAAATCTTGGCTATATAGGGAAGGTTGGATATTTGATTGGCTTGGATTAGGAATACAATATTTTAAGTTTGGGAATAATCTTATTAGATTGGGAATATAATTGGTTGATTGATTTTAATTAGGCATAATTATATTTTGATTTAGTATGTGATTTGTTTAATTTAGGCATGATTTTAGTTTAAGTTGGTAATTGTTTATTTTATGTTTGGTATATGTTTTATTTAATCATTTAATTAATTTAGTTATTATATTATTTAGTTAATGTTTTAATTAATATTTATTTATTTAAATTGGGATGTGTTTTATGGGCTTTGGGGGGCTAAATGGGCTGGATGTGAGGCTAGCAGCAAAACCAGAATTACCGACACCGTTCGAACGCTTCCTCGAACGCGGCACGAACGCCCGCAATCCGTTTGACGTTCGAACGTAAACACGAACGCAGCACTAACGAAAACAGTGAACCTTGTTTATTCTGAATTTCCCCTTCCGATGTCCATTTCCCGTGACCTCCGTGACTTAAAAGGTAGTGTCTCCAAAATGAGACTCATCATAGGGACTTATGCGTAAAAATGCAGTGCCTACAGTCGCCCCCACTTTGATGGGACTTGTGTAATGTGCAACAGTGACAATCCTATCAAAGTTATGCAATGCATTTCTACTTACCTGGCTCGCCAGCTGCCACTTGACTTACCATGTGTTGAGTTGATTTGGGTGGTGAGGTGCTGCGACCCCTGGTTCATTCCCGAACCGTGTTGTGATGTGGTCCATTCCCGAACCGTTGCCGTAAGGTGGTCCATTCCCGAACCGTTACTGTAAGGTAGTTCATTCCCGAACCGTTACTGTGAGATGTTCATTCCCGAACTGTTACTGTGAGATGTCCATTCCCGAACTGTTACTGTGAGGTGTTCATTCCCGAACTGTTATCGTGAGGTGGTCCATTCCCGAACCGTTACTGTGAGGTGTCCATTCTCGAACTGTTACTGTAAGGTGGTCCATTCTCGAACCGTTACTGTGAGGTGTTCATTCCCGAACTGTTACTGTGAGGTGTTCATTCTCGAACTATGCTGTGAGTTGGTCCATTCCCGAACCTTTACTGTGAGGTGTTCATTCTCGAACTGTTACCATGAGATGTCCATTCCCAAACTGTTACCGTGAGGTGTTCATTCCCGAACTGTTGAGATGAGGCTTTATTCCTCCCGAGCTTTATTCCCGAACTGTTGAGATAAGGCTTTATTCCTCCGAGCTTTGTTCTCGAACTGTGTTGAGATGAGGCTTTATTCCTCCGAGCTTTGTTCTCGAACTTATACTGCTATGAGGCTTTCTTCCCCTGGGCTTTGTTCCCTGACTGTGTTAACTGTGGGCTTTGTCCCCGAACTGTATTGAATGTGGGCCTTATTCCCGAGTTTGTAGGCTTTCTTCCTGAACTGTACTGAATGTGGGCTTTATTCCCGTACTGAGCTGAATGCAGGCTTTCTTCCTGAACCGAACTAGATGCAGGCTTTATTCCTGAACTGTTACTGTAAGGCGGTCCATTCCCGGACCGTTACTGTAAGGTGGTTCATTCCCGAACCGTTACTGTGAGGTGGTTCATTCCCGAACCGTGCTTCCATTCTTGGAGTGCCATTCCCGGCTTGTTCATTCTTGAACTGTCCATTCCCGGACCATATCTCCATTCTCGGAGTGTCATTTCCGACTTGTTTATTCTTGAACTCTGCTCCATTCTTGGATTGCCATTCTCGGCTTGTTCATTCTTGAACTGTCCATTCCCGGACCATATCTCCATTCTCGAAGTGTCATTTCCGACTTGTTCATTCTTGAACTCTGCTCCATTCTTGGATTGCCATTCTCGGCTTGTTCATTCTCGAACTGTCCATTCCCGGACCATATCTCCATTCTCGGAGTGTCATTTCCGACTTGTTCATTCTTGAACTCTGCTCCATTCTTGGATTGCCATTCCCGGCTTGTTCATTCTTGAACTGCCCATTCCCGAACCATATCTCCATTCTCGGAGTGCCATTCTCGGCAGAACTGATCTGATGTAATATGGGCCTCGCCCTCAGAATGTCATACCTGACAATGCTGATACTGATATAATGTGGGCCTCGACCCTGGGACTCATTCCCAAACTGTGTTTGATGTGGGCCTCGACCCTGGGACTCATCCCCAAAACTTATGTTGAAGTGGGCCTCGGCCCCAACTGCTACTGACATGGGCCTCGCCCCCAGATTGATGCTGATGTGGGCCTCGACCCTCGGGATTCATTCCCTGGATTCATTCCAAAATTCTGCTGATGCGGGCCTTGGCCCTGGGATTCATTCCCTGGATTCATTCCAAAATTCTGCTGATGTGGGCCTCGACCCTGGGATTCATTCCCTGGATTCATTCCAAAATTCTGCTGATGCGGGCCTCGGCCGCAGAATGATGTGGGCCTCGCCCTAAACTGATATTGATATGGGCCTCGCCCCAAGACTGATACTGCTGATATGGGCCTCGCCCCCAGACTGATACTGCTGATATGGGCCTCGCCCCCAGACTGATACTGATGTGGGGCTCTGCCCTGGGACTTATCCCCAAAACTGATGCTGAAGTGGGTCTCGGCCCCAACTGCTACTGACATGGGCCTCGCCCCCAGACTGATACTGAATGTGGGCCTCGACCCTGGGATTCATTCCAAATTCAGACGACGTGGGCCTCGGCCCTATGATTCATTCCCTTGGGATTCATTCCCGAAACTCTGCTATTGTACTGTTACTGCTTCTGGTTGGTTTGTCTTTACTGTTTTGAGTCGTCGTTCTCTGTCTTTTACTATTGTTTCCTTGTGGTTTCGCTGCCGTTTCCTCTTTATCTTTTGCTTACTGGTTTTTGGTGTCTTCTTCCTGTAATTTTTTATGTGTGTTGTTTGTGAGTTAGGGACTAGCTAGCTAGCTAAGGTTGAGAAGGTTGGTGAATGGTTCTTTTTATAGGCAAAGGGTTAGGCTTGACAAGGAAAGGGATTTGGCTAATTAAGAGGGATTTGATTTGGTTTGGTTAAGGGAAGTCAAGAGATTTGATTTGGTTTGGTTAAGGGAAGTCAAAGATTGAGGGGGGACAAATCTTGGCTATATATGGAAGGTTGGATATTTGATTGGCTTGGATTAGGAATACAATATTTTAAGTTTGGGAATAATCTTATTAGATTGGGAATATAATTGGTTGATTGATTTTAATTAGGCATAATTATATTTTGATTTAGTATGTGATTTGTTTAATTTAGGCATGATTTTAGTTTAAGTTGGTAATTGTTTATTTTATGTTTGGTATATGTTTTATTTAATCATTTAATTAATTTAGTTATTATATTATTTAGTTAATGTTTTAATTAATATTTATTTATTTAAATTGGGATGTGTTTTATGGGCTTTGGGGGGCTAAATGGGCTGGATGTGAGGCTAGCAGCAAAACCAGAATTACCGACACCGTTTCGAACGTAAACACGAACGCAGCACTAACGAAAACAGTGAACCTTGTTTATTCTGAATTTCCCCTTCCGATGTCCGTTTCCCGTGACCTCCGTGACTTAAAAGGTAGTGTCTCCAAAATGAGACTCATCATAGGGACTTATGCGTAAAAATGCAGTGCCTACAGTTAGGTAATCGAAGAACGGGTCCGATTAGCAGGTGAGTATTCTGATTCCTGTAATTCTTATTTACCCGGTTTTGGAAAAAGCACATATGCAAAGAAACGTAGAGCTAAGCAAATGGGTGTTTGTTACAAATGTGCACGCTGGAATTGCAATACTCGTTGTCGTTATTTAGGAATGGTGTCTGATAATCGCAAAGACAAAATTAAATTCATTAGGGATGGCTTGAGTAAGGAGTCTTTAGATGATATATCTTCGACTCTTGAAACGCATCCCAATGGATATGTTCACAAAGCCTTTCGCAAATTACATATACAATTTCAAAAAGAAAGACAACAGTTAAGTCTCGGGAATCTGACTCAAAAAGACCCTGTTTGCCAATTTATAATAAAATTGGATGGGAAGCTTGTCCCTGGCACATAGATGTCAATTAAGTTGTAAATATTTATAGATATTATATCTCTTTGTCTTTTCCTAATAATTATAATTTGTTTTGTTGTTTTCTTTTATTTTCTCCGATAGGATCCAGACCTTTTTGACTATCACGATTTATTTTACTGTTTAACTAATAATTATCATTTGGCAGGTACTAGTGCTATTATTTTACTCACCATTTTCAGGTATTATAAATTCAACTAATCATTGCACTTTTGAAGACATCCAGAGTAAAACATGGAAGCCACTTCAAGAAGACGAGTTGAAAACATCTGTGTGTTTTGCGGTACTAGTGTTGGTGTTAAACCACAATACATAGAGGCAGCACAAGAATTAGGTCGAGTCTTAGCTGCAAAGAATATGCACTTAGTATATGGCAGAGGCAATCTTGGACTTATAAGGATCGTTTGAAAAGCTGTACAAGAGGGAGGCAGTCACGTTTGGGAATCATCCCAAAACCCTTAGCGGAGGCAATCTTATTGGACCATCAAACGGAGAAGAGCTAATTGTGCCAGGTATGTCTGAACGACTGGTAGAAATGATTAACCGTGCTGATTCTTTTATTGCTTTGCCAGGTGGCTTGGGTACAATGGAGGAAAATTTTACAGTATTATCTTCGGCAAACTTGAACATACACTAGAAACCGCTTGGACTGTACAACATTGAAGGATTTTATGATTTTCTTTGTATGTTTCTTGATGATGCCCAGAGAAATGGGTTCGTGAAAAAAACCTATGAAAGAACTCCACTTTACTGCCAGAACTGCTCCAGATCTAATTGACCAAATCTTAGCTTATGAACCACAAATTGACCCTATCATTTCAAAGATAAATTGGTCTGAGGATGATCGTGGTAAAATGTGTCAGATTAATCTGGATCTTAACCTTTAACTTTTCGTGTACAATTTCAGCTAACCAGGTACTATCTTCTAACTCTTCTTCTACTGTTTAAGACATTGGGGACAATGTCTCATTTAGGTTTGGGGGAGGGAATTAGTTCATCAGTATCTTGTTTTTATTTTTAGTCCAAAATTTTTCGAAAAATACAAAAAAAAAATTGAGAAATTTTCAAAAATTACAAAAATATTTTGCGTTTTTTTGTTTCTATTTTGACTAAAAAGGTGAAATTGGTAAGAGATAGCTGAGTAAGGAGTTTCCACTCCTGAGACGTGTTTAAAACCTATTTCGAAACAAGTTAATTTTTGTTTATTTCCTTTTGAATTATTTAATTTGTGAATTCTCCATAATACTGACTAAAATGGATCTTCATATGCTCAGTTGGCAGGTATTATCAACATGCATGGTAACATACGGACATGAGTTGTAATTGAAAAGTTTGTAATATTTAGTGCTCTAGTTTAATTAGAGAAAGCATCTCAAAAAGTGATGGAGTAGAAAAAAACGTCTGAGGTCCGAGTTATTAAGTCTGTAAGGGTGTTTTAACACCTAGTGCCCTAAAGCCAACTGGTTTGGGAGTCACTGGCCCAAAGCTCGCTACATGGATCAAGGATGTTGCAAATATATATATCTGAAGTCTGAGTAATTAAGTCCGTAGGGGTGTCTTAACACCTGGTGCCCTAAAGCCAACTGGTTTGGGAGCCACCGACCCAACACTCGCTACATAAATGGAAGATATTGTATATAAATAAAAAAAAAATCAAAAATCAAAGAAAAAAAATCAGAAAAATCAGAAAAATTATTCCTTACTGCAAAAAGGTGTGAATTCTGAAAAACTTTAGGACAAAAATATTACTCTCTTATCGACTGCACTTGTGACTATTGTGGGAAAAAAATGAGTTGATTAATATTTTGTCGGTTGTGCATATGGAGAATGGTAAATATAATCGGAGAATTTACTTATTCAGTAATTTAGAAAGAAAGAAAACAACTAGTAACTTGGAGTAGAAGTTTCACATGATAGTCACTAACTTCTTTATTCTTTTCTCTTTTTTTTGCTTTTGTGTGCATTACTTTATTATCTTTTTACTTTTGTAAAACATTTGTGGGTATCGTTGCTGTAAGCCCTCACGAGACTATAACTCATCCACTATGGACACCTGGGGGGTTTTTAAGGCTTGTTGCATATGCTAAATGCAACCGTGATCCCTACGAAAGTGGCTTAGTTTAATTTTAATTGTTTCTTGTATTTTATTTTGTTATTTTGCTCGAGGACTAGTAAAATGTTAGGTTTGGGGGTGTGATGAGCAGAAAATATATCAATATTTACCGCCCTTTTACTTAATATTTTGTTTAGTTTCTCGGGTTTGATGAATGTTTTGATGTGTTTTAGTTTATTTTGCAGATAAAATAATATTGGGACACAATGAAATCATTTAGGATGAAATGTGGGTCAAATAAGGGCAAAAAGTGGACTTGACATATTAATTTTGGAGATTGGAAACTTGAAATGGCGTTTTAATGAAGTGCAGTTTTGGAAATTCCAATTTTGCGCATCTGTCGTATTTTGGGCATAACTTCTTACTCCGATATCTGATTGAGCTGAATCAAGTTCCAGAATAAAGAAGACTCAAAGAGCTACAACTCTGAAAGACAAAATAATTTCGAGTTCTAAATATTTCATGCCCGAAATGGATGAACTATCTAGAAGTGTGTTGTGTGTAATTATTAAAGTCATTTTCAAAGCAAAAAAATAAATTAATAAATAAATAATAAAAATTATCAAATCACCACCAAACATGATAAGAAATTAGTGGAGCAATTAATAATGGATTTGGTGGATGATTTGATGGAGGCAAAATTTGCCTATAAATACCAAGCCATTTCATTTGTAAATTCATAATTTCTTCTAAGGAATTCCTTAAGAATACTAAGAATATTGTATCTTGTTTGTTTATTTACAGCTTTCAGTAATTAATTTCCGCTTTTGCACTTTATTTTCTTTACTTTTCAGTTTTTACTTTCCACATTTACTTTTACGCACAATACTTTTCTTTCTTTAATTTTCAGTTTTTACTTTTCAGTAATGAGGAGGTAACTCCCCTTTGCTGGGGTAAAAGGTAAAACTTTTATTACTAATATTTAGATTAATCTCCCTTAATTATAATATAAACTAGAGTTAAAACATGACTTAACGAGGATACCGCCATATTGGTCGGTGGGTAATTATTTAAATTGTTTTATTTTAACCTGACTAAACTGGATACCGCCTGATTGGCCGTTGGTAATTAATATTAATTTAACTTAATCTGGATACTGCCTATATGGCTGGTTGGTAATTATCATGCAAAGTTAATATATTATATTAAGGGAGATATCTAAAATAGAAGTAATAAAAGTTGATCATTTTACCTCATCATTTCTTTTATTGTACTTTTACTTTATTACTTTTCAGCAATTTACTTTTCAGCATTTACTTTTCAGCAATTTACTTTTCAGCATTTACTTTTCAGCAATTTACTTTCTTTCAGCAATTTACTTTTCAGCATTTACTTTTCACTATTTTATTTCAGCATTTACTTTCAGCATTTAATTTTCAGTATTTTACTTTATGTCTTTTATTTTTTTTTAAGTTTTTACTACTTATAAATATGTGTTGTAACTAAGCCAGTTATTTGGGGTTGTGATTAAATCCAATATCACTGGTTTATAAGGGGTTAAATTACAGTTTGGGTAATATAAAGGTTTATTTATTGAGCCTTAATCCTAATGCTTTTTATTAACTGGCTATTAATAAAATTGAACTGGTAAACTTAAAATGAACTTGGAAAAGAGATTTTAGGTTTAAGACCTTAGACTTAATAGTCCACGATCTTCCTTGAGGATAGATAACCCTTTAATAGATTTCCTTACAGGATAAGAGTATACCTGTCGGGGGGGGTAGCCATAATTGGAACTTAATCTTAATAAATTTAGATAACTTGGTTAACATATGAATATGATTAATTGGGTTATACTGGGTATTGTATTTGACCATCGGAAGATTCTTTTACATAATTTCGTGTTCCAGGTTAATAAACCAATATATTACACAAATGTACAATAACCACTTATCTTTTAAAAAGATATTGGAAGGATTCACAATCCTGGATAGTTTTATAAATTTGAATTTTCTTCAATCTACTTTCAAGCAATTTTATTTACTTGTTTTAATTTTAAAGTCACCACCCAATAAAACAATCAATCCATTAGATACTTGTAAATATTAACTTCATAAATGATAACAAAAGGTTGTAAGTCCTCGTGGGATCGATACTTTTTTACTACCTGAACGATACGTGCGCTTGCATTATACGTGTGTGATTACGCACGGTCAGGGGCTATTAAGTCTAAGGCTGAAAACCTAAAAATCCTTCGTCAAGTTTATTTTAAGTTTACCAAATCAATCTTATTAATGGCCAGTTAACAAGAAGCATTAAGCTTTAAACTCAATAAACAAACTCAAGGGAGCTTGGAGAATTTTTTGTTGGAGTTTCTAGGTCCATAGGATCGAATACAAGTAATGAAATAAGTGTGCGAATACAACGATGGAGTTGCGGAATACTCACATCGATCGGTTGAGCGACGCTACGACGAACAAAAATGAACTTTCTGCTCTAGGGACTGCTCGGCAGTGGGCTGTGACAGTTTACTGGTTTGGCGTCCATTGAAGGTCTTTGTCAAGCTCCAAGCTTCGTCGAATGGTTCCCGGCTCATGGGTGAACTTCCCTATCACCTTCGCATGTCTCTCGGAGTGCTAGCTCTTGTGATTTTTGCCACAAAAATCACTCACTCAAGCTTCCCATTGCTCTCGGTTTTTGATAGAACCAGTGAGTATTTTGCCCCTCCCTGGGCGTGAGAAGAAGAGGAGAAGTAGTGGAGAGAGATGTGTGGTGTTAGATGAAAGTGTATCTAATACACTTTATATATTTTCCAAAAATAAATAAATGATTTACCAAAATTTTGATTTTCAAAAATCAAGTCATTAATGGCTTCAATCACTTCCATCAACTCACATCAATCCATCAATCATGAATAGTGACTGGCGTCAATCACTCAAAGTGAAAGACTCCATCACTTGATTGACGAATGATGTGACGCTAGATGCGACTAGCGATTTGATGCTTGATTTGATTTGCCGCACTCGAATTCGAAATGCAAATGCGCTCGCAAATAATCTCGGGCTCGAGTTCGCTAATTCCAAATTAACGAACTTTTCGTTGCGTAGTAATTAAATCTAATTTAATTAAATATTCATGCCTAGCATAATTACTATTCACGTCGCTAACGAATTAATTCTAAATTAATTCGTTCGCCCGAATTAAAATCTAATTTTAATTCCGCATCGAAATCCAATTTCGTTTAATATATCGAATATATTAATTAATCGATTAATTCCAAATTAATCGTTCTCTCTCTTTAAATGATATTTTATCCCAGATAAAATATCTCCGCAATTAATCCCAGATTAATTTTCTCTCTCTTCTAATTAATCCCAGATTAATTTAGAGTGCGAGTCATACGTCATCGGTGAATCTTTGGGAAGCAACCAATGAGATCCCCGGATATGTGGCAGTCAAATCGGTTGTCGGACTATCCGAACACGTAAGTACCAAGTACTACGTTTTACCAATTTACAAGACAAGGTTGGCTTCTACCAAAACACCATGCCTACCCAATTCTCCGGAAATATCCATACAGGAATAATGATATATATCAAGCGTAGTATACCGTAGTATTGCGTATTTCTGTCCAGTATCAGATGATCACATGAAAGGCCTGGGGCTGGTACAGTGTCTGCCACGTACGATGCATATATCGGATAACGAGCAACTAGTCTCTTTAGAATCGGATAATCATGACCAAGTCATATTATCCCGACGGTTGCAACCTTAATAGAGAACCAGTTTTGTATCCCTGCGCGATCATCAACTCCATATGACTGGAGTGACACTTCCGTCTCGACATCACACCCAACACACTACGATTCTCGATATACCCAGAATTGGCGTACACAGGAACCGGTTAAAGCCCTGGACGACCTCAACCAAAGTATATTGATTGTCGTATGCATTAGCGGTGCAAGTCTCAGGTTAAGACCAAATACACCTACCCTGATTTCAGACTTCCATAGACACGTAGTCATACTACCAATGGAATTTCGAGGGGGTCTATCCAGAGCGAAGCTGTTTTCCGTAGCATCGGTAAAACACAACCTCCTATTACACCTGCATGAGTATCCTATACCCAAATATATGAGAACTATGCTGTTGTGCCCTCACAATGCGCACAAGTGTAATACTAGTCTTTTACGCATTTATCGATGTCCAATCTCGACAATGCTCTGACTGGGGATATTTAATGATTCTTCCTTCGTGGATTGATACTGTCTCATATCATTCTCAATCCAGGCACTAATCATAAGGACCTCTCATCATTTATACATCTAGGTGATCTAATCATAAATGATAAGAGTGCAATCTCCTTTGTCACATAGTTAATTTGTACAACAACAGCATGATCTGTACAAATAGTGACGCTATGGGTCATAATTGTCCAACAATCTCCCACTTGGCCTATAGCCATTCACTCGAGTGTCTAACACCCGAAATATGTACGGTTTGGCTCAATTGTTGAGAAAAGGTTTTCGTCAACTGATTTTCATGATTATCATCTGATGCGATTTATATGATCATCACATCACCACGATGTATGATCCGAACGAATCAGGTGAAAATCGAAGTATCTGGAATGTTGATGAGACCATTAATTCTTTAGCCTGTGCTCAAGCTTAGCTCAGCTGCTAACAGAATTACATCTAATCTAATTAGATTTATTTATCGACCCAAAAGGTTTCTATTGCTGCCTCAGCTGCTGCAATAACTCACATTTGTTGTTTAATCGGTAACAGTATCTTGCTTGGAAGATTTCCAGCTCACTGTACCGTTATTCAAACTATATAGTACCGTTCGCGACTTATAGTCATCTTCATTGGTTAGGAAACTTGCAACAGTGATCCCAATCACTTCAAGTTCTCATTCTCCAGAATCCAGTGACTATCACTTGGATTGACCTGTTTGTGAATTATATGCTCAAAGCATATGAGACACCAGGTTGCGTACATTTTTCAATGTACGATTTCTCGGAGAGTTTTTTCGAAAGCCAAGCTTTCGCCGATTATTATGGGAATATCATTTCCAAGAAATGATATATTATCATTATTTATTTAGGACAGCCACTGTCAGTGCGCTCCCACTAACCTCCTTATACACAAGAATCTTTCTCGTTTTGAATTAAATCATAAACCATTATGATTACATCAAAATGGTAATTCCAAGAACCTATGCTTGCTTCAATCCAAACATGGATCGAATAACCCGCAAACCTTGTTTGCTAGTTTTGGTACGACAAAACTGACAGGATGTTGTAAACATCCTCCAAAAGGTTTCCTTTTCAGGAAAGCGATTTTCCCGTTCAGCTGACATATTTCACGAATGAAACATGCAGCATTAGCAAACATTATCGAAATGGATTTACCGTGGCAACATGTAAAAGGTTGAATCGTAATCAACATAATGTTGATAACGATACCTTTCCGCTAAAAGCCTAGCTTTATACGTTGGTATGTTGCCATCCATGTACGTCTTCCTTGAAGACTTATATAGTATCAGTAGGCACAATGCCTTGCGGTACATCAACTAGTATCTAAACATAGTTGGTATACATGGTATCCATTTCGGACTCATGACACTTTGTCATTATAGGGAGTCGATACCTTGTATCACTTCCTCATTCGTAGTCAGTTGGTATACCTCAAAAATATTAACATATTTATGAGGTGAGATAAAAAACCCATACCCCATGTTGTTTTCTGACTCTCTCCGACTACGCGGTTCTTGTGTATTCGAAGATTAATGGTAATAGTTTCATCATTGATGAACTATTTATGTTCCATTAGGAATCGGTGCCAGGAATAATATTACTCCGATTTTCTTCGAGTTTTACTATCCTCCTACATACCACTGCATATCGGTATTCCTCTTAGGAAAACCACATGGTGAGGAACAATCTAATTGTTCTCTTGTGAGATGTTTAAGTACAATACTTATGGTATCCCTAGGATAACCTACAATTAGGCACTTAACCAATTTGGGTTTTAGTTTGGTATCATCCAATGTATGCCTAGCATACCCAAATCATCAAGAATGTGAAACCCGGTTTCTTTCCCGTTCATATCTAATATGATATCTGTCAAACAGATTCTTATGGAACCTTATTCTAAATAAGTTCTTGTACTGTTTAAAGCTTATCCGTTGAAGGAAATAGTAGCTCAGAGCGACTCATGATTAACCTTATCATGTCCAATAAAATTCGATTACTCGGTTCGGACACACCGTCAAACTGACGTGTTCTGGGAGGAGTCCTCATTGAAAGAATACTATACTCTTTCAAGTATATTAGAAACTTACTGCTTAAGTATTTTCCCCGTGACGGTATAATACTATAACCGATCTGTTTGTCTATTTCGTGTCGAAACTTTAAAAGTTTCCGATTTGTGTTCTTCAAAAGAAACACATAACCATAACGCGATGCCACATCCGTATAGGTCACAAAATATTCATATCCACCTCTAGCCTAGCTAGACATGGGCCCACTTGCTTCACTATGAACTAGGGCTAACAGATCGGTGGCATTTACACTTTTACCAAGTAAATAGTGTTTTAGGCACTTTGCCCAATAAACTACATTCGTAGACTTTATTTGATTAGGATCAAATTAGTCCTAGTACCCACTCTTCGAAAGTGTGGATATACGATTCTTGTTTAATTATGTCCCAGACAACAATGCCACAAAAGTTTCTTCTGATCAAATCAGTTTGAGCTATTTGTTTGTCATGTTATATATTTGACATTTTATTTATATTCAAAATATAAATTCTGTTATTCACATCTAATGTGTTCATCTCAATGTCATCTTTATATAATGAAACACTTTAGTGTTCTATAATATAAAGGTATATCCGCAACGGATTATACACTGATATAGAGATAATGTTCTAGTCAACTAGTTACATTATAATAGTTCCTAATTTAAGTACACACCCGAAGGTAGTTCCTAAAATTAGGTATCTACGGTTAAAACAGCGACTTTCGTCCCATTTTCAATTCGCAGATTAATCTCAGTTGAAGTCAGTATCCTGTTCAAAACAGATTCTGAACATCAATACATATATCTTATGTACCACACTAAGTATTTAAAATCTAATTTTTAATACTAGCAATGAATACATATATGACAAACATATTTGAAGTCAGAGCCTTGTTCATCTTCAATTCCTTCATGTCTGCTTTGTCCCAACGGCAGTCACGCTTTCGCGATCCCGTTTGCCACTTTTAAGAAGACATTTTGGGATATGTCATTTATCTTCCCAGAAGATCATAATGATTTTGCCTTTGCCCTTTTCAACACTCCAGAAGCCTTTGGCCAAGCCATGGGTTTCTAGAATATTGAAGTAAGGTGCGCCTTGCGCTACTTGCCTAATTGCAAAGTTTGACTTTATCTCATTGAGAATAGTCATTAACCCTCCAAGAGTTATCAATTGCAATTTTAGTACTTCTAAAATCTAAGTTAATAGATTTATGAAGATCCTTCAATTTCATTATCATACTTTAAGGATCTAATCCTTAGTTCTGATTCAGAAATTAAGGAGTCTACTGCGGCACGCTTAATGGATTAAGCACTATAGTTATCATCACATAATCTTCCAAATATTACGCTCTACTGTTTGCTTAACTCCGAGCTTAGGCTTAATATATTATTTTATCAAATAAAATAACTTATTATTTTCCAGGACCATCCTGAAATTTAATTCCCAATTTGAAAATTAAACTATTTAAAACATTTTTCCCTAGGATTATGTATTAAACATCGATCTTTCAATTTTATCTTGATTCTAATAGTCTAATTATTTAATCAAAAGATTACGGTACTATTTAATATAATGATTATTATAGTCCAACTATATTAATCAACTATAATTAATTTGTTTGAATATAGTCCAACTATTTATTAAAACAACAATTTAAATATTAGTCCAACTAATATTTAATACGTTTGACGAATGATATTGTTTGAGCACGTATGGCGAGTAATTGAACGAATATTGCGAATTCAATTCTTGCCTGCCACTATTTTTCGGCGAGCCTCTAACCCTCTGTCGAATACTCAGGAAACCGTGTTTCCTAGTGGGCTAGGATCCCGTTAAATATCACACAATCTTGACTTTGGCCAACAAATTGTATGATAATTAACTAGGTAGATCTCTAAGATTGATTGGATCCAATCTAATTCCTAGATCCGATAGGGGGACATCCAAGTCCGAAACATATATCTTATATATGCCAATACATCCAATGTATTACCTAACCTTTTTCCTCTGAATCAACTAAGCATTGGCTTTGGCACAACAAACTTAGTGATCCCAATCAAGCGCGACCCATTGACCATGTAAAGCTTCGTAATCAATGTCGATGGACAAGAAGTGGTCTTGACTTTGGCCAACAAACCACAACTTGGACAAGACACTGACATGTAACAAAGCCTTCGTGATTCAAACACATCATCGACAGACAAAGGCCTTGACTTTGGCCAACAAACCAATGCCGTCTTAGATCTTGAGTGAGAATCACTCAATGGAAAGAAAAATGCTTAATATTTTGCGAGGGTTTTTCGAGTGCAAATTGGCAACCAATTTATTATCTTTGTAAAGGTCTCATCATCATACACCCTTAAACATGCATTCTAAACACATAATAAAGCGTATATGAAAAGTAATAATGATATGCGGATGGATACTTTACACAATTGATCCTAGATCAAATCTTTCCCTTTCTCTCTCCCGCTAGCACAATATCTGCTTCTACCCGTTACACTACACTTCTAAAGAAACCTCATTTACATTGAGGGGAATAAGTGAGAAGAGAATACAATGAATATGAGGTGATAAGCTGGACACGCAGGTCCAATTAATAAATCAAATTTATTACACAATTTCTAAAATTGCCCCACCCATCTAATATCCATCCGATATACATTATTCATGCATCGCAACCATGTATTCACACAAGCATGTTATCAATCAATCTAATCAAATTAATTAATCTGATAATTAGTGATCATCTAATGTTCAAACAACGATTTGATTTTGTTCGAGTCAAACTCGTTTTGCGAATAAGTACTCAAAGTACGAATTCTCGAATTAAATTAAACTACAACATTAAATCTAATTTAACATGCATTTAATACTAATTCGTTTATTTAATTCCAAATTAAATATCACACTTTATTTATAAACCTTTACGACTTAAATTCCAAATTTAATCGCAACGGGTCTCAAAGGCCGATTAACGTCCAACGTCAATTTAATTAAAGTCCAATGGGCTTTTAATTAATTTCTTAAGGCGTGGACTTTTGGTCAACTCGGGTCAAACCGATAACCAAAGTCCAATCCGGGAATTACCCCATAAGCCTTTAAATTAATTTTGGCCCATTAGGCCCAATTAAATTACAAAGGTCCATTAAGTCGCATTTGGGCTTTATGGAAGCGGTTTTGGGCTCAATTGGATCCAATCCAATTTGCCTTAACCCAACTTGTACAACGAAGCCCATTAAGCCCAATAACAACATTAACAAGCCCAAATCCAATTTTAAGGCCCTAATAATTAAATACAAAAAATCCAATTTCATAATCTAATTACTTAAAGTGCATAGCATTATTAATCACCCAAATTAACATTTCCAAAACACAAATTAGGACTAATTAATCATGCCATCTACATTAATTAGTATCCAACACAAATTAATCAAAATCAAACCCAATCATGCTTCTAATGTCTCGGCCAAGGGGTTAATTTTATATCCGATTTGTTTCAATCCAATTAAATCCAATTCGACATTAAATCAACATCCCCAAATGATTTCTAATACATCCAATGAATCAAAAAATCAAAATTCACCAAGAACACAAAGGGCATATTTTCGGCCAACACCAAAAAATTGGGGAAATTTGTTCCAAACAAGATTTCTTCAAATTGATCAAATCAATCCTCAATAAAAACATATTTAAACATACTCATTCATCCAATTTCACAAATCATGCTCAAACACATTTTTACCCAAATTTTATCCCTAAGTTGTATTTCATGCTTTTACTCGCTTTGATACCATTGTTGGAGTTTCTAGGTCAATAGGATCGAATACAAGCAATGAAATAAGTGTGCGAATACAACGAGGGAGTTGCGGAATACTCACATCGATCGGTTGAGAGACGCTACGATGAACAAAAATGAACTTTCTGCTCTAGGGACTGCTCGGCAGTGGGCTGTGACAGTTCACTGGTTTGCCGTCCTTTGTCAAGCTCCAAGCTTCATCGAATGGTTCCCGGCTCATGGGTGAACTTCCCTATCACCTTCGCATGTCTCTCGGAGTGCTAGCTCTTGTGATTTTTGCAAAAAAATCACTCACTCAAGCTTCCCATTGCTCTCGGTTTTGACAGAACCAGTAAGCATTTTGCCCCTCCATGGGCATGTGAAGAAGAGAAGAAGAAGTGGAGAGAGATGTGTGTGTGTTAGATGGAAAGTGTATCTAATACACTTTATATATTTTCCAAAAATAAATAAATGATTTACCAAATTTTTGATTTTCAAAAATCAAGTCATTAATGGCTTCAATCACTTCCATCAACTCACATCAATCCATCAATCATGAATAGTGGTTGGCGTCAATCACTCAAAGTGAAAGACATCCATCACTTGATTGATGAATGATGTGACGCTAGATGCGACTAGCGATTTGACGCTTGATTTGATTTGCCGTACTCGAATTCGAAATGCGAATGCGCTCGTAAATAATCTCGGGCTCAGGTTCGCTAATTCCAAATTAACGAACTTTCCGTTGCGTCATAATTAAATCTAATTTAATTAAATAATCATGCCTAGCATAATTACTATTCACGTTGCTAACGAATTAATTCTAAATTAATTCGTTCGCCCGAATTAAAATCTAATTTTAATTCAGCGTCGAAATCCAATTTCGTTTAATATATCGAATATATTAATTAATCGATTAATTCCAAATTAATCGTTCTCTCTCTTTAAATGATATTTTATCCCAGATAAAATATCTCCGCAATTAATCCCAGATTAATTTTCTCTCTCTTCTAATTAATCCCAGATTAATTTAGAGTGTGAGTCATACGTCATCGGTGAATCTTTGGTAAACGACCCATGAGATCTCCGGATATGTTGGCAGTCAAATCGGTCATCGGACTATCCGACCACGTAAGTACCAAGTACTACGTTTTACCGATTTACAAGACAAGGTTGGCTTCTAGCAAAACACCATGCCTACCCAATTCTCCAGAAATATCCTTACAGGAATAAAGATTTATATCAAGCGTAGTATACCGTAGTATTATGTATTTCTGTCCAATATCAGATGATCACATGCAAGGCCTAGGGCTGGTACAGTGTCTGCCCTGTACGATGCATATATCGGATAACGAGCAACTTGTCTCTTTAGAATCGGATAATCATGACCAAGTCATATTATCCCGACGGTTGCAACCTTAATAGAGAACCAGTTCTGTATCCCTGCGCGATCATCAACTCCATATGACTGGAGTGACACTTCCGTCTCGACATCACACCCAACACACTGTGATTCTCGATATACCCAGAATTGGCGTACACAGGAACCGGTTAAAGCCCTGGACGACCTCAACCAAAGTATATTGATTGTCGTATGCATTAGCGGTGCATGTCTCAGGTTAAGACCAAATACACCTACCCTGATTTCGGACTTCCATAGACACGTAGTCATACTACCAATGGAATTTCGAGGGGGTCTATCCAGAGCGAAGCTGTTTCCTGTAGCATCGGTAAAACACAACCTCCTATTACACTTGCATGAGTATCCTATACCCAAATATATGAGAACTATGTTGGTGTGCCCTCACAACGCGCACAAGTGTAATACTAGTCTTTTGCGCATTTATCGATGTCCAATCTCGACAATGCTCTGACTGGGGATATTTAATGATTCTTCCTTCGTGGATTGATACTGTCTCATATCATTCTCAATCCAGGCACTAATCATAAGGACCTCTCATCATTTATACATCTAGGTGATGTAATCACAAATGATAACAGTGCAATCTCCTTTGTCACATAGTTAATTTGTACAACAACACCATGATCTGTACAAATAGTGACGCTATGGGTCACAATTGTCCAACATTTTTTATTCCTCACATCGCACAACCGATCATTGTAAGTATTCCACAACTTCTTTGAGTATTCACACATATGTTTCATTGCTTGATTTGATCCCGAGACTATAGTAGAAACCCAACAATGGTATGAGAGCCATTTGGAGCATGAAACTTGATTAGGGTAAAAATTGGGTAAATTGAATTTGAGCTTGTTTGAGTGAAATTATTTGTTTGAGCATGCTTGTAAATGAATGACTTGGAGTTATTTGTGATCAATTTTGTGAAAATTGGATTGGATCATTCTTCCCCAAAATTTGAGACTTGGTCGACACATATCTTGCCCTAATGTCATGGTAATTTTTTTTTTGTTTCTTTGATCATTGGATGACTTGAAACAATTGGGTAATGTTGATTTAAGATTCAATTGGATTGGATTTACAATTGGACATAAAAACCCTAAAAACCGTGACATGTATGCATGTAAAATGATTGATTTTTTGATTCAAATGTGTTGGACATATGTTGATGATAATGAGCATAATTAATTGAGTGAATTAGTATTTAGGAAATTTTAATTTGGTTAATTAATTATGGCATACACTTTTGTTAATTTAATTATGAAATTTGGAATTTGGAATTTTGAAATTAAATTAATTGGGCTTAAATTTGGAATTGGGCTTTAAAGTTGTAATTGGGCTTAATGGGCTTGGTTGTACCAAGTTAGGTTTAGGCTAAATTGGTTGGATCCAATTGGGCCCAAAACCATATCCATAAAGTCCAATTATGACTAATGGACCTTTAACTTTAATTGGGCCTAAATTGGTTTCTTGGGAAATAAGGGTGATTCCTTAAATGGGCTTTGGTATTTGGGTTTGACCCATATTGACCAAAAGTCCATGCCTTAAGAATTAATTAAAAGCCCATTGGACTTTAAATTAAAATGACATTGGATGTTAATCGGGCTTTGAGACCCGTAACGATTAGATTTAGAATTTAAGTCGTAAAGATTCGTTAATAAAGTGTAATATTTAATTTGGAATTAAATAAATGAATTAGTATTAAATGCAAATTAAATTGGATTTAATGTTGTAGTTTAATTTAATTCAAGAATTCGTACTTATTCGTAAAACGAGTTTGACTCGCGCAAAATCAAATCGTTGTTTGAATTGGATGGTCATTAATATTCATATTAATTAATTGGATTAGATTGATTGATAACATGCTTGTGTGAATACATGAATGTGATGCATGAATAATGTATATCGGATGGATATTAGATGGGTGGGACAATTTTGGAAATTTTTGTAATAAATTTAGAATTTATTAATTGGACCTGCGTGTCCAGCCTATTACCTCATTACTCTGTGTATTTCTCTTCTCACCTATTCCCCTCAATATAAATGAGGTTTCTTTAGAAGTGTTATGTAATCGGGTAGAAGTAATGCTTGTGCTAGCGGGAGAGAGGAAAATGAGAGATTTGTTCTAGGAACAATGTGTTAAGTATCCATCCACATATCATTATTATATTTATTTATACGCGCCTTATTATGTGTTTAGAATGCATGTTTAAGGGTGTATGATGATGAGACCTTAACAAAGATAATTAATTGGTTGCCAATTACGCGAAAAACCTCAATTCATATTAAGCTTTTTTCCTTCCATTGAATGATTCTTACTCAAGATCCAAGACTGGCACTGGTTTGTTCGCCAAATTCAAGACCTCTGTCCGTCGCGGATGTGTTTGAATCATGAAGGCTTTGTTCCATATCGGTGTCTTGTCCAAGTTGTGATTTGTTGGCCAAAGTCAAGATCACTTCTTGTCCATCGACATTGATTACGAAGCTTTCCATGGTCAATGGGTTCCGCTTAACTTGGATCACTAAGTTTGTTGTGCCAAAGCCAATGCTTAGTTGATTCAGAGGAAAAAGTTTAGGAAATATATTGGATATATTGTCATATATAAGATATATGTTTCGGACTTGGATGTCCACCTACTGGATCTAGGAATTGGATGAGATACAATTGATCTTAGAGATCTACCTAGTTAATTATCATAAAATTTGTTGGCCAAAGTCAAGATTGTAAATTAATATATTAGTAATTAATATATTTGAATTAATAAATTAAATATTTATTAATATATTAAATCATTGTAAAACCATCACGGTTAGTTGGACTAATATTTAATCGTTGTTTTAATTAAAAAGTTGGACTGTATTCAACCTATTTCATTTATAGTTGATTATATAATTGGATTATAGTAATTAATATATTTGAATTAATAAATTAAATTATAGTTGATTTTATAATTGGATTATAGTAATCAATATAATTGAATTTTAACCAATTAAATTATAGTTGATTATATAGTTAGACTATAGTAATCATTATAATCAATAGTACCGAAAATCGTTGATTAAATAGTTGGACTATTAGAATCAAGAAAAATTGAAAGATTAACATTTAAAACATAATCCTGGGTGAAAATGTATTTAAATGGTTTAATTTTCAAATTGAGAATAAAACTTCAGGACAGTCCTGAAAACTGAGAAATTATTCTATTTGATAGAGTAATATTTTGGGCCTAAGCCTGGAGTTAAATGTGGCATTGTTTTCTGGCATGATGAAACGTATGACATGACACACAAATAGCTCAAACTGATTTGATCAGAAGAAACTTAAATGTGGCATTGTTTTCTGGGACACAATTAAACAAGACTCGTATATCCACACTTTCGAAGAGTGGGTACTAGGACAGATTTGATTCTATTCAAATAATGTCTACGAATCTAGTTTATTGGGCAAAGTGCCTAAAACACTCTTTACTTGGTAAAAGTGCAAGTGCCACCGATCTGTTAGCCCTTGATCATAGTGACGTAAGTGGGCCCATATCTAGCTAAGCTATAGGTGGAAATGAATATTTTGTAACCTTTACGGACGTGGCATCGCGTTATGGTTATGTGTTTCTTTTGAAACACGAATCAGAAACTTTTGATAAATTCAAAGAGTTTCGACACGAAGTAGACAAACAGATCGGCTAAAGTATAAAACCATCACGGTTAGACCATGATGAAAATACTTAAGCAATAAGTTTCTCAAATACTTGAAAGAGTATAGTATTCTTTCATTGAGGACTCCTCCCGGAACACGTCAGTTTGACGGTGTGTCCAAACGGAGAAACCGAATTTTGTTGGACATGATAAGGTTAATCATGAGTCGCTCTGAGCTACCATTTCCTTCAAAGGATACGCTTTAATAGTACAAAAACTTATTTTGAATAAGGTTCCATAAAAATCTGTTTGACAGACTTCATATTAGATATGAACAGGAAAGAAACCGGGTTTTCTCATTCTTGAAGATTTAGGAATGCTAGGCATATGTTTGAATGATACCAAACTAGAACCCAAATCAGATAAGTGCCTAAATTGTAGGTTATCCTAGGGAAACCAAAGTATAGTACTTATACAGCTCATAAGAGAACAATTTAATTGTTGCTCGCCATGCGGTTTTCCTAAGAGGAATACCTATATGCAGTGATGAGTGGAAGGATAGTAAAACTCGATGAAAATCAAAGTAATACTGTTCCAGACACTGATTCCTAAATGGAACACAAATAGTTCATCAATGATGAAACTATACCAGTAATCTTCGAATACACAAGAACCGCGTAAGTCAGAGAGAGTCAGAAAACAACCTGAGGTATGGGTTTCTGATCTCACCTTATAAAGATGTCAATCTTATTGAGGAATACAAACTGACTACGTATGAGGAAGTGATACAAGGTATTGACTCCCTATTATGGCAAAGTGCCATGATGTCCGAAATGGATTCCATGTATACCAACTATATTTGGACACTAGTTGCTGTACCGAAAGGCATTGTGCCCATTGAACTGTATAAGTCTTCAAGGAAGACATATATAAAAGGCAACATACCAACGTACTAAGCCGGGCTTGTAGCGAAAATATATCGTTATCAACATTGTGTTGATTACGATGAAACCTTTCACTTGTTGCCATTGTCAAATCCATTTGGAGAATGCTTGTTGAAGCTGCATGTTTCATTTATGAAATATGACAACTGAACGTCAAAACCGCTTTCCTTAAACGGAAACCTTTTGGAGGATGTTTACAACATCCTGACGATTTTGTCGTACCATAACTAGCAAACAAGGTTTGCAGGTTATTCGATCCATGTATGGATTGAAGAAAGCATTAGGTTCTTGGAACTATCGTCTTGATGTAATCATAATGGTATATGATTTAATTCAAAACGAAATGATTCTTGTGTATATAAGGAGGTTAGTGGGAGCGCACTGATAATAAATGTCCCATACAATGATGATACGTCATTTGTTGGAATGATATTCCCATAATAAAATCGGTGAAAGCTTGGCTTTCATGAAAAATTCTCCGTAGAATTCTTGGGAGAAACAGCCTTTATTCTAGGAATAAAGATCTACTGGGATAGATCTAAAAGTTGTTGTAGCACTCTCCGAGAACTCGTACATTGAAATAAATGTACGCGACCTGGTGTCTCATACGCTTTGAGCATATAGAGTCACAATCAGGCCAATCCAAGTGATAGTCACTGGATTGATGTTAAGAACATCCTTTAGTATCTTATAGAACTAAGGATGATGTCTTATATTATGGAGAAGGAGAACTTGAAGTGAGTGGTTTCACTGATGCAAGATTTCTAACCGATAAAAATGACTACAAGTCGAAACAACGGTACTATACATTTTGAATAACGGAACAGTGAGCTGGAAATCTTCCAAGCAAGATACTATTACCGAATAAACAACAAAAGTGGGTTATTGTTGCAGCTGAGGCAGCAATAGAAGCCATTTAGGTCGATAATAATCCTAATTAGATTAGGAATAGTTCTGTTAGCAACTGAGCTAGGTTACAGCGCAGGCTAAAGAATTAATGGTCTCATCAACGATCCAGATATATACTTCAATTATTTCATCTGATTCGTTCGGATCATACATCGTGGCGATGTGATGAACGAATAAATCGCATCAGATGACAATCATGCAAATCCACTGACGAAAGCTTTTTCTCAGCATAAGTTTGAGCGAATAGTACACAGTTCAGGTGTAGGACACTTGAGTGACTAGCTATAGGCCAAGAGGGAGATTGTTGGACAATTATTACCCATAGCGTCACTATTTCTACAGATCATGGCGTTGTTGTACAAATTAACTATGTGACAAAGGAAATTGCCCTTTTATCATTTGTGATTAGATCACCAAGATATATAAAAGATGAAAGGTCCATATGATTAGTTCCGGATTAAGATGATATAATACAGTATCAATCCACGAAGGTTTAATCATTAAATATCCCTAGTCGGAGTATTATCGAGATTAGACATCGATAATGCGAAAAAGACTATTATTACACTTGTGCGCGTTGTGAGGGCATAATGGCATAGTTCTCATATATTTGGGTATAGGATACTCATGCAAGTGTAATAGGAGGTTGTGTTTACCGATGGTACGGAAACAGCTTCACTCTGGATAGACCCCTCGGAATTCCATTGGTAGTATGACTATGTGTCTATGGAAGTGTTAATCAGGGTAGGTGTATTTGGTCTTAACCTGAGACTTGCACCGCTAATACTTGCGACAATCAATATACTTTGGTTTTGGTCATCCAGGGCTTTAACCGGTTCTGTGTACGCCTCTTCTGGGTATATTGAGAATCGTAGTGTATTGGGTGTGATGTCGAGATGGAAGTATCACTCCAGTCATAGTGGAGATGATGATCACGTAGGATACGGAACTGGTTCTCTTTTATCCTGCAGCTATCGGGATATTATGACTAGGTCATGTTTATCCGATTATAGAGACTAGTTACCAGAGATCCGATATGTACTTCGTACGGGGCAGACAAAATTCCAGCCCCAGGCTTAGCATTTGCATCCGATACTGGATTGAAATACGCAATACTACGTATACTATGCCTGATATAGATCACTTATTCATATAAGGATATTCTGGAGAATTGGGTAGGCATGGTGATTTGCTAGAAGCCAACCATGTCTTGTAAATCGGTAAAAACGTAGTACTAGGTACGTACGTGTTCGGATAGTCTGACTATCGGATTTACTGCCAACATATCCGGGGATCTCATGGGTCGCCTCCCGAAGATTCACCGATGACGTATGACTCACACTTTATTAATCTGGGATTAATTAGATGAGAGAGAAAATTAATCTGGGATTAATTACGGAGATATTTTATCTGGGATAAAATATATATTTAAGAGAGAGAACGGTTAATTTGGAATTAATCGACAAATTAATATATTCGATATATTATACGAAATTGGATTTCGACGCGGAATTAAAATTAGATTTTAATTCGGGCAAACGAGTTAATTTAGAATTAATTCGTTAGCGACGTGAATAGTAATTTTGCTAGGCATAATTATTTAATTACGTCGCAACGGAAAATTCGTTAATTTGAAATTAGCGAACCCAAGCCCGGGAGTGTGTTTGCGGACGCACTCGCATTTCGAATTCAGTGTGGCCAATAAGTCACATCAAGCGTCAAACCACTAGTCACATCAAACGTCAAATCATTAGTCATTTTGATTGATGTGATGTCTAGTCACTTGGAGTGATTTGACAACTTGATTGATGGAAGTGGTTGTTGGCATAAATGCCTTGACTTTTTGAAAGCAAAAATGGTATATCTTTATTTGTTTTTTGGAAAATTAAATAAGTATATTGCATACACAAACCAACTTTCTCTCTCTCACTCTTTCATTCTCACGCCCAAGGGGCAATTTTTCTTCCTTCTTTTTCTGTCAAAGCCGAGAATGAAAGAGAAGCAAGGGAAATTTTGCGGTAAAATTTTCGGAGTGCTAGCACGCTTTAGGAGTCGTATGATGGTGATAGGGAAACCCACCCGTGGGCTTGGAATACACATCACAAGCTTGGAGCTTGGTGGATCATCCATGGTCGAATAAAGGAGCACAAAAACCTGCAAATGCCGAGAGCTTCAAGTGAGCTTGGAGAATTTTTTGTTCCTCGCATCGCACAACCGATCATTGTAAGTATTCCACAACTTCTTTGAATATTTTCGCAAATATGTTTCATTGTTTGATTTGATCCCGGGACTATAGTAGAAACCCAACAGTTCAAAGGCTAAGATTTGGTCAATTAAATCTGGGGCAGTTCTGGCAGTGAAGAGGAGTTCTTTCAGAGGTTTTGTCACAAACCCATTTCTCTGGGCATCATCAAGAAACACACAAAGAAAATCATTAAAATCCATCAACGTTAAACAGTCCAATTGGTTTCTGGTGTAAGTTCAAGTTCGCCCAAGATAGCACTATAAAAATTTCCTCTAATGTGCCCAAGCCTCCTAGCAAGTAATAAAAGCATCAACACGATTAATCATTTCCACTAGTCGTTCGGACATACCTAGCATAAAAGTTCCTCTCCGTTTGATGGTCCTATCAGATTCTCCTCTGCCAAAGGTTTTGGGATGATCCCCAAAACTTGACAGCCTCCATCCTGTACGGCCTTTGAAATGATCCCCATTAGTCCAAGATTGCCCCCGCCATATACTAAGTGCATATTCTTTTCGGCCATGACTCGACCCAATTCCTGTGATGCCTCTGTTGGACAGTTATGACCTATAGTGTCACTATTTGTACAAATCATGGTGTTGTTGTACAAATTAACTATGTGACAAAGGAGATTGCAAACTTATCATTTGTGATTAGATCACCAAGATGTATAAATGATAGGGGGTCCTTATGATTTGTTCCGGGATTGAGATGAATGAGACAGTATCAATTCACGAAGGATAAATCATTAAATATCAATAGTCAGAGTATATCGAGATTGAACATCGATAATGCGTAAAAGACTAGTATTACACTTGTGCGCGTTGTGAGGGCACAACGGCATAGTTCTCATATATTTGGGTATATGATACTCATGTAAGTGTAATAGGAGGTTGTGTTTTACCGATGGTACGGGAAACAGCTTCGCTCTGGATAGACCCCATCAGAATTCCATTGGTTGTAAGTCTGTGTGTCTATGGAAGTCCGAAATCAGGGTAGGTGTATTTGGTCTTAACCTGAGACTTGCACTGCTAA
The DNA here is from genome assembly GCA_019454045.1 of Zanthoxylum bungeanum. NCBI lineage: Eukaryota > Viridiplantae > Streptophyta > Magnoliopsida > Sapindales > Rutaceae > Zanthoxylum > Zanthoxylum bungeanum. Next base: position 47,379 of record SKCR01024855.1, read on the forward strand.
TACTTGCTGTAAGGATATTTCTGAAGAATTGGGTAGGCATGGCGCTTTGCTAGAAGCCAACCTTGTCTTGTAAATTGGTAAAAATGTAGTACTAGGTACTTACGTGTTCGGATAGTCCGACGATCGAATTTACTGCCGACATATCCGGGGATCTCCTGGGTCGCTTCCCGAAGATTCACCGATGACGTATGACTCACACTTTAATTAATCTGGGATTAATTAGATGAGAGAGAAAATTAATCTGAGATTAATTACGGAGATATTTTATCTGGGATAAAATATCAATTATAGAGAGAGAACGATTATTTGGAATTAATCGATAAAATAATATATTCGATATATTATACGATATTAGATTTCGACGCGGAATTGAAATTGGATTTTAATTCGGGCGAACGAGTTAATTTAGAATTAATTCGTTAGCGACGTGAATAGTGATTTCGCTAGGCATAATCGTTTAATTACGTCACAACGAAAAACTCGTTAATTTGGAATTAGCGAACCCAAGCCCGATAGTGTTTGCGAGTGCACTCGCATTTCGAATTCAAGTGCGGCACGCAAGTCACATCAAGCGTCAAATCACTAGTCGCATCAAGCTTCAAATCATTATTCACTTTGAGTGATGTGACAACTTGTCACTTGATTGATTGAGTGATGTGAATAGTGATGTGAGTGGTTGTAGCTATTTATGGATTGACTTTTTGGAAAAGGAAATTTGGTATATGTTTATTGTGTTTTTTGAATGCAAATAAATAATACAATTTTTGGTGACAACCACTACCATTCTCTCTCTCAAAACTCTTCTTCTATCTCGGCCAAGAGGCCTTTTTTTTTTTTTTTTTTTCTGGTTTCACCGAATTGAAGGAGAAGGTAAGGAATTTTTGTGGCAAAAAATTCGTAAGTGCTAGCACACACCATTTGAGTCTTGCGAAGGTGATAGGGAACCGCACCCGTGAGCATGGAATCACATCACGAAAGCTTGGAGCTTGGAGGTTGATCCATGGCCGAAAATGGAGACAGATTTTCAGCTCACTGTCGAGCCTTCATGGAGGGAGAAAATGATTTTTGTTCTTCATCGCATCGCCTCAACCGATCGATGTAAGTATTCCGCAACTTCCTTGATGTATTCACATGTTGTTTTATGCTTGATATTCGATACTCGGGACCGTAGAAACTCCAATAATGGTATCAGAGCGTTGATTAAGCATGAAACTTGATTTATGGTTAAAATTGGGTAAAATGTATTTGAGCATGATTTAATGAAATTGGATGATTGAGTATGCTTAAATTATGTTTAATTGAAGTTTGATTGGATCAATTTCAAGAAAAATGGTTTGGGACAATTTTCCCCAATTTTTGAGGCTTGTCCGAGAATGTCATACCCTAATGTCTTGGTGATTTTTTTTTTGATTCATTGGATGACTTGAAATCAATTGGGTAATGTAGAATTGGATTCAATTGGATTGGATTTAAAATTGGACATAAAAACCCTACCATTGCCGAGACATATGAGCATGAATTGGGTTTGATTTTTTGATAAATTTTGTTGGACACTAATTGATCTTAATGAGCATAATTAATTAGGCTAATTAATGTTTTGGAAATATTGATTTGGGTAATTAATTATGGTTTACACTTTGTTTAATTAAATATGAAATTTGGAATTTTTGTAGTTTAATTAATTGGGCCAAATTTTGGAAATTGGGCTTGAAATGTTGTAAATGGGCCAATTGGGCTTGGTTGTACCAAGTTAGGTTTAGGCTAAATTGGTTGGATCCAATTGGGCCCAAAACCGTTTCCATAAAGTCCAAATGCGACTAATGGACCTTAATTATTTAATTAGGCCTAATGGGCCTAAATTGATTTCTAGGCTTATGGGGTTATTCCTTGATTGGGATTTGGTCATTGGGTTTGACCCAAGTTGACCAAAAGTCCACGCCTTAAGAATTAATTGAAAGCCCATTGGACTTTAATTAAATTAACGTTGGACGTTAATCGGCTTTGAGACCCGTAACGATTAAATTTGGAATTTAAGTCGTAAAGGTTCGTTAATAAAGTGTAATATTTAATTTGGAATTAAATAGCGAATTAGTATTAAATACATATTAAATTGGATTTAATTTTTGTAGTTTAATTTAATTCAAGAATTCGTACTTTGAGTACTTATTCGCAAAACGAGTTTGACTCGCGCAAAATCAAATCGTTGTTTGAACATTGGATGATCATTAATATTCATATTAATTAATTGGATTAGATTGATTGATAACATGCTTGTGTGAATACATGGTTGCGATGCATGAATAATGTATATCAGATGGATATTAGATGGGTGGGGCAATTTTAGAATTAATGTAATAAATTTAGAATTTATTAATTGGAACCTGCGTGTCCAGCCTATTACCTCCATACTCTTTGTATTTCTCTTCTCACCTATTCCTTCAATGTAAATGAGGTTTCTTTAGAAGTGTTTATGTAACGGGTAGATGCAAATACTTGTGCTAGCGGGAGAGAGGAAAGTGAGAGATTTGATCTAGGATCAATGTGTTAAGTATCCATCCGCATATCATTATTATATTTATTTATTTACGCGCCTTATTATGTGTTTAGAATGCATGTTTAAGGGTGTATGATGATGAGACCTTAACAAAGATAATAAATTGGTTGCCAATTTGCACGCTAAAAACCCTCACTAAATATTAAGTGTTTTTTCATTCCATTGAGTGATTATTACTCAAGATCTAAGACTGGCATTGGTTTGTTGGCCAAAGTCAAGGCCTTTGTCCGTCGAGGATATGTTTGAATCATGAGAGCTTTGTTCCATATCGGTGTCTTGTCCAAGTTGTGATTTGTTGGCCAAAGTCAAGATCACTTCTTGTCCATCGACATTGATTACGAAGCTTTCCAAGGTCTATGGGTCACGCTTAACTAGGATCACTAAGTTTGTTGTGCCAAAGCCAAGGCTTAGTTGATTCAGAGGAAAAAGGTTAGGCAATATATTGGATATATTGGCATATATAAGATATATGTTTCAGACTTGGATGTTCCCCTACTGGATCTAGGAATTGGATGGGATCCAATTGATCTTAGAGATCTACCTAGTTAATTATCATACAATTTGTTGGCCAAAGTCAAGATTGTGTGACATTTAACGGGATCCTAGCCCACTAGGAAACACGGTTTCCCAAGTACTCGACAGGGGTTAGAGGCTTGCCGAAAAATAGTGGGAGGCAAGAATTAAATTTGCAATATTCGTTAATTACTTTCCATACGCGCTCAATTCAAATCATTCGTCAAATAAATTAAATGTTAGTTGGACTAATATTTAAATCGTTGTTTTAATAAACAGTTGGACTGTATTCAAACTATTTCATTTATAGTTGATTATATAATTGGATTATTGTAATCAATATATTTGATTTAATTAATTATAGTTGATTTTATAATTGGATTATAGTAATCAATATAATTGAATTTAAACCTATTAAATTATAGTTGATTAAATAGTTGGACTATAGTAATCATTATAATAAATAGTACCTAAATCATTGATTAAATAGTTGGACTATTAGAATCAAGATAAATTGAAAGATTATCATTAAAAATATAATCCTTGGGAAAATGTATTTAAATGGTTTAATTTTCAAATTGGGAATAAATTTTCAGGATGGTTCTGGAAACTAATAAGTTACTTTATTTGATAAAATAACATATTAGGCCTAAGCCCGGAGTTAAGCAAATAGTAGAGCATGATCTTTGGAAGATTCATGTAATGATAACTTTAGTGCTTAATCCATTAAGCTTGCCAAATAGACTCCTTATTTCTTATTCAGAACTAAGGATTATATCCTTAAAGTATGATAAAGAAATTGAAGGATCTTCATAGATCTATCTTTAGATCTTAGAAGTTATATATATTGCAATACTAAACTCTTAGAGAGTTAATGGCTATTCTTAAGTAGACAAAGCCACAGTTTGGAATAATGCAAGTACCGCAAGGCGCACCTTACTTCGACATTCCAGAAGGCCAAGGCTAGGTCGAACGCTTCTGAGGTGTGAAAAAGGGCAAAGGCAAAATCATTATAATCTTCTGGGAAGATAAAGGACATATCCAAAAATGTCTGCCTAATTATGGCAAACGAGATCGCGGAAGCGTGACTGCCGTTTGAACAAAGCAGACATGAAGGAATTGAAGAACGGGCAAGGCTCTGACTTCAAATATGTTTGTCATAAACATGTTCACTACTAGTATCAAAATTGGATTTTAAATACTTAGTGTGATACATAAATATGTATTGATGTTCAGAATCTGCTATGAGCAGGATACTGAATTCAGTTGAGATTAATATGCGAATTGAAAACGGGACGAAAGTCACTGTTTTAACCGTAGATACCTATATTTAGGAACTACCCTTATTGTGTGTACTTAAATTAGGAAACTGTTATAATGTAACTAGTTTGACTAGAAACATTTTCTCTATATCAGTGTTTAATCCGTTGCAGGTTTACCTTTATATTCTAGAACACTAAAGTGTTTTATTATATAAAGATGATATTGAGATAAACACATTAGATGTGAATAACATAATTTATATTTTGGATATAAATAATATCTCAAACGTACAAAATGATAAACAAATAGCTCAAACTGATTTAATCAGTTGAAACTTTATTGTGGCATTGATGTCTGGGACACAATTAAACGAGACTCGTATATCCACACTTTTGAAGAGTGGGTACTAGGACAAATTTGAAATTATTCAAATAAAGTCTACGAATCTAGTTTATTGGGCAAAGTGCCTAAAACACCTTTACTCAGTAAAAATGCAAATGCCACCGATCTGTTAGCCCTAGTTCATAGTGAAGCCAGTGGGCCCATGTCTAGCTAGGCTAGAGGTGGATATGAATATTTCGTGACCTTTACGGATGTGGCATCACGTTATGGTTATGTGTTTCTTTTGAAACACAAATCGGAATCTTTTACAGTTTCGACACGAAATAGACAAACAGATCGGCTAAAGTATTATACACCGTCACGGTAAGACCGTAATGGAAAATACTTAAGCAATAAGTTTCTAATATACTTGAAATAGTGTATTATTCTTTCAATGAGGACTCCTCCCGGAACACGTCAATTTGACGGTTTGTCCGAACAGAAAAATCGAATTTTATTAGACATGATAAGGTTAATCATGAGTCGCTCTGAGCTACCATTTCCTTCAACGGATAAGCATAAACAGTGCAAAACTTATTTTGAATAAGGTTCCATAAAAATCTGTTTGACAGATATCATATTAGATATGAACAAGAAAGAAACCAGGTTTCTCATTTCTGAAGATTTGGGAATGCTAGATATGTGTTTGGATGATACCAAACTAAAACCCAAATCGGATAAGTGCCAATTGTAGGTTATCTTAGGGATACCAAAGTATAGTACTTATACAACTCACAAGAGAACAATTTAATTGTTGCTCACCATGCGGTTTTCCTAAGAGGAATACCTAAATGCAGTGGTAAGTGGGAGGATAGTAAAACTCGATGAAAATCAGAGTAATACTATTCAAGGCACTGATTCTTTAATGGAACATAAATGGTTCATCAAGGATGAAACTATACCAGTAATCTTCAAATACACAAGAACCGCGTAAGTCGGAGAGAGTCAGAAAACAACCTGGGATATGGGTTTCTGATCTCACCTCATAAAGATGTCTATCTTATTGAGGAACACCAACTGACTACGTATAAGGAAGTGATACACGGTATTGACTCCCTATTATGGCAAAGTGCCATGAGTTCGAAATGGATTCCATGTATATCAACTATGTTTGGACACTAGTTATTGTACCGCAAAGCATTGTGCCTATTGGTACTATATAAGTCTTCAAGGAAGATATACATGGAAGGCAACAAACCAACGTATAAAGCTAGGCTTTTAGCGGAAAGGTATCATTATCAACATTATGTTGATTTTGATTCAAACTTTTACTTGTTGCCATTGATAAATCCATTTGGATAATGCTTGTTGACGTTGCATGTTTCATTTATGAAATATGACAGCTGAACGGGAAAATTCGCTTTCCTTAAACGGAAACCTTTCGGAGGATGTTTACAACATCCTGACGGTTTTGTCGTACCAAAACTAGCAAACAAGGTTTGCAGGTTATTCGATCCATGTTTGGATTGAAGCAAGCATTGGGTTCTTGGAAATATCGTTTTGATGTAATCATAATAGTTTATGATTTAATTCAAAACGAAATGATTCTTGTGTATATAAGAAGGTTAGTGGGAGCGCACTGACAGTGGCTGTCCTATAATAATAATGATAATATATGTCATTTCTTGGAAATGATATTCCCATAATACAATCGGTGAAAGCTTGGCTTTCGAGAAAATTCTCCGTAGAATTCTTAGGAGAAACAACTTTATATTCTAGGAATAAAGATCTACTGGGATAGATTTAAAGTTGTTAACACTCTCCGAGAACTCGTACATTGAAAAATGTACGCGACCTGGTGTCTCATACGCTTTGAGCATATGGATTCACAAACAGGCCAATCTGAGTGATAGTCACTGGATTGATGTTAAGAACATCCTTGAGTATCTTAGAGAACTAAGGATGCTGTCTTAAACTATGGAGAAAGAGAACTTGAAGTGACTGGGATCACTGTTGCAAGTTTCCTAACCGATAAGACGACTATAAGTCGTAACAACGGTACTATAAAGTTTGAATAACGAAACAGTAAGCTGGAAATCTTCCAAGCAAGATAATGTTACCGAATAAACAAAAAATACGGGTTATTGATGCAGCTGAGGCAGCAATAGAAGCCATTTGGGTCGATAATAAATCTAATTAGATTAGATATAGTTCTGTTAGCAGTGAGCTAGGCTTCAGCGCAGCCTAAATAATTAATGGTCTCATCGACGATCCAGATATATACTTCAACTATTCATATGATTCGTTCGGATCATACATCGTGGCGATGTGATGATCGAATAAATCGTATCAGATGATAATCATGCAAATCCGCTGACGAAAGCCTTTCCTCAGCAATTTGAGCGAACCGTACATAGTTCGGGTGTAAGACACTCGAGTGACTGGCTATAGGCCAAGTGGGAGATTGTTGGACAGTTATGACCCATAGCGTCACTATTTGTACAGATCATGGTGTTGTTGTTCAAATGAACTACGTGACAAATGAGATTGCTCTCTTATCATTTGTGATTAGATCACCAAGATGTATAAATGATAGGAGGTCCTTATGATTTGTTCCTGGATTGAGATGATATGAGATAGTATCAATTCACGAAGGATAAATCATTAAATATCCATAGTCAGAGTATTATCGAGATTGGACATCGATAATGCGTAAAAGACTAGTATTACACTTGTGCACGTTGTGAGGGCACAACGACATAGTTCTCATATATTTGGGTATAGGATACTCATGCAAGTGTAATAGGAGGTTGTGTTTTACCGATGGTACGGGAAACAGCTTCGCTCTGGATAGACCCCATCGGAATTCCATTGGTAGTAAGACTGTGTGTCTATGGAAGTCCGAAATCAGGGTAGGTGTATTTGGTCTTAACCTGAGACTAGCACTGCTAATACTTGCGACAATCAATATACTTTGGTTTTAGGTCGTCCAGGGCTTTAACAGGTTATGTGTACGCCTCTGCTGGGTATATTGAGAATCATAGTGTGTTGGGTGTGATGTCAAGACGGAAGTATCACTCCAGTCATAGTGGAGATGATGGTCACCTAGGATATGGGACTGGTTCTCTTAAATGCTGCAGCTATCGGGATATTATGACTAGGTCATGTATATCCGATTATAGAGACTAGTTACCAGAGATCCGATATGTGCTTCGTACGGGGCAGACACAATTCCAGTCCCAGGCCTAGCATGTGACATCCGATACTGGATCGAAATACGCAATACTACGTATACTACGCCTGATATAGATCACTGTATTCCTGTAAGGATATTTCTGGAGAATTGGGTAGGCATGGCGCTTTGCTAGAAGCCAACCTTGTCTTGTAAATCGGTAAAAATGTAGTACTAGGTACTTACATGTTCGGAAAGTCCGACGACCAAATTTACTGCCAACATATCCGGGGATCTCATGGGTCGCTTCCCGAAGATTCATCGATGACGTATGACTCGAACTTTAATTAATCTGGGATTAATTAGAAGAGAGAGAAAATTAATCTGGGATTAATTACGGAGATATTTTATCGGGGATAAAATATCAATTATAGAGAGAGAATGATTAATTTGGAATTGATCGATAAAATAATATATTCGATATATTATACGAAATTGGATTTCGACGCGGAATTGAAATTGGATTTTAATTCGGGCGAACGAGTTAATTTAGAATTAATTTGTTAGCGACGTGAATAGTGATTTCACTAAGCATAATCATTTAATTACGTCGCAACGGAAAACTCGTTAATTTGGAATTAGCGAACCTGAGCCCGATAGTGTTTGCGAGCGCACTCGCATCTCGAATTCAAGTGCGGCACACAAGTCACATCAAGCGTCAAATCGCTAGTCGCATCAAGTGTCAAATCATTAGTCACTTTGAGTGATGTGACAACTTGTCACTTGATTGATTGAGTGATGTGAATAGTGATGTGAGTGGTTGTAGCCATTTTATGGATTGACTTTTTGGAAAAGGAAATTTGGTATATGTTTATTTGTTTTTTGAAAGAAAATAAATTAATACAATTTTTGGTAACAACCACAACCACTCTCTCTCTCAAAACTCTTCTTCTCTCTCGGCCAAGAGGCCTTTTTTTTTTTTCTAGTTTCACCGAATTTGAAGGAGAAGGTAAGGAATTTTTGTGGTAAAAATTCGTAAGTGCTAGCACACCATTTGAGTCTTGTGATGGTGATAGGGAACCGCACCCGTGAGCATGGAATCACATCACGAAAGCTTAGAGCTTGGAGGTTGATCCATGGCCGAAAATGGAGACAGTTTTTCAGCTCATTGCCGAGCCTTCATGGAGGGAGAAAATGATTTTTGTTCTTCACCGCATCGCCTTAACCGATCGATGTAAGTATTCCGAAACTTCCTCGATGTGTTCACATGTTGTTTTATGCTTGATATTCGATCCTCGGGACCGTAGAAACTCCAACAGCCTCTATATATTGTGGTTTAGTACCAACACTAGTACCGCAAAACACACAAATGTTTTCAACTCGTCTTCTTGAAGTAGCTTCCATTTTTTTATGTATTTATATCTCAAATCTGGATGCCTTCAAAATTTCAATGATGAGTTGAATTTATAGTACCTGAAAAGGGTGAGTAATAATAACACTAGTATCTTCCAAAGGACGATATTAGCTAAACAACAAAAGAAATCGTGAAAGGTCAAAAAGTTTGGATCCTGCCTGAGAAAATAAAGCTAATTACAAAATAAAAGCAAATCAAAGCAATAATTAAGGCAACAGAATTGTGTACGCAATACGCCACTCGTTTGGTATAAATTCATCAGGATGCATCTCAAGAATTCATTCCTTACTCAGCCATCTTTAATGAATTAGCTCTCATCTTTGTGATTGCCAAACACCATTCCTTCTGTCGTGCTTTGCCTCAAATGCTCCGTTTGTGCCTTTCCTACAAAATTAACATACAAAATTAAAAACTCTACAACATGTATATACAAAATATGAAAACAAAAATTATAATAAATTGCATGGGTTGCCTCCCTACTAGCGCTAAATTTTTCGTCTTCAGCCAGACATGACTAAAATCCATCTGTCAATGAGGTTTCAGTGTCGTTTTGGATGTCCGATTAAAAACGATCCCATGTGCGATGCTTTTGAAATGTCTCTTCCAACGGTAAGGTGGTAAAAAGAATTTTTTCTCATTCAGTGCTCGTGCCACTTTTTTGATATTTGTTACTCCAATAGTTCCAAAATAATGGTGTTTCTCCTGAATGCTTTGGATCTTTAATAAGGTCAGACATTTGCTTTATTTTTTGCTCCACATTTTCTTCACAGATATATTGTAGGATTTCAGCGTTTAGTTCTTCATCTGTCATTTGTGAAATGCATGCTCCATAAGTGTCAACCTGAGGATGTATAGATGTGTCTGATATTAGGTCTTCATCCTTTGAGGTTGATGTGACTGGCTCAGGTAGATCTTCTTCAAATATCAATGCAAAGCATACTCCAAGATCTTCATTTTGAAGATGAAAAGTTTCATCTTCACTTGTTGGTTCAGTTGGTACAAACAACTCTGCTTCTTCATCCTCGTCAGAGTCCGAATAATAAAAATCAAACAGAGACTTTGCTGGTTTAGGCTCCTGAACTGATACCTCTGGTTCTTGATACTCCTTAGCCTCTTCCTCTGTTAAAGTGTCACCGTGAAATGCTTGGTACTTGAAGGCTTCGTCAGTTTCATCTGAAAATGTTTCTTGAGGTATGTAGCTCTGGTTTTCTGTTAATTGCCTCGTTTGATCTGTCAGTCTCTGAATGGATGTTGATTGTCTCTAAATACTTTTGAGTTGACTCTGGAATGTTTCAAGCATTGTATCTAACTTTTCGTTTTATTTCTTGAACCAATCTTTGAGCATGTCAACCATATGATCTTCCTCTGATGGTTCCGGTTCTTAATGAAAATCATAGGTAGATGGTGGATAAGATGGAAGATGTGGTTTTGTGAAATATGTTGGCTCTTCGTACCTTAATTGATTCTGATAATTCTGCCACTTTGAAATGTATAAGCATTGATCACTCGGATGGTTACCATCCCATATCACACATCTCCCCATTGTATTCTGTTGAGCAAGTATATTATTGCTTGGTTCTGGCATCCAGTGATAGTTGTTGGTCTGGACAACAGGCCTCAGAAAACCGGATTGTTGCTCTCTGAATTGGGGTGTATCTTCTTCTAGTAAAGCTCGTAATCTTGCAATCTGCCAACGAAGATCCATGTCAACCACCTGAAAAACAGAAGAAGAAAATAAAAATTACGGATAAAAAGAAAATTAGATACAAGTAAATTAGATAGCTTCAAAATTAATAACTCAAGAAAAATAAGTCCCCGGCAACGGCGCCAAAAACTTGACCGGCGTAATCACACACATATAATGCAAGCGCACATATCGTTCAAGTAGTATAAAAATATCGATCCCTCGATGACTTAATTCCTATTGTTGTTATTAATTATTTATACTATTTATTTACAAGTATCTAATTAATGGAGAAGAGAATGATTGCTTTTGGTTGGTTGAATGTGGATTTCCTTAAATAACATAAATAAAATAAACAAAAGAAAATACTAAGAAAAATAAATAAAAGACACAAAGATCTAGGGTTGTGATTCCACACAATATTATCCTAAAGATAAATTGATTATCTTATATATATGTAATAAATTAGTTTGCTAACCTGGAACACGAAGATATGCAAAAGCCTCTGTCGATGGTCAGATGCAAACACCCAAATAACCCAATTAATCTTATGTCTATGTTAACCAAGTTACCTGAATTCATTAAGTTCAAGTTCCAATAGTGGCTACCCCCGCCCGACAGGTATATGTCTATCATGTAAGGAAATCTATTAAAGGGTTATATATCCTCAAGGAAGATCGTGGGCTATCAAGTCTAAGGCTGAAACCTAAAATTCCTTCCTCAAGTTTATTTTAAGTTTACCAAATCAATCTTATTAATGGCCAGTTAACAAGAAACATTAAACTTAAGACTCAATAAACAAATTAAAGAATTACCCATAAAAAGAAAATCAATTATTAAGTGTGTGGATATTGTGTTTCATCACTTCCCTAGAATAAAAAATAAAAGGTTGGGGGTTGGGGGATTGTAGACAACAGGAGCTGGACGACGCTGTTCCGGCCTCGCGCCCGGTCGGGATTTCGAAATAACATGGAGTCGCCACCCGGTGTGAACCGGGACAAAGATTTAAGGCCGCACTCACCCCTCGCAAGGGAAGACCTCAAACCATTGGGTTCGGAATGGTCCCTTACTTATGTCATTTGTAATAAATGGATTTGTGCAATATTAACCAAGTCTACACAACATGCTTAAGAACAATCTATTAATCATGCATAAAACAACATCATATTAAACAACCTAATCATGCATAGGGAAATAAATATCATGCTAAACGACTAAATCATGCTCAAACACAAGTTTGGATAAAACAAAATACATGTGTCTTTCAAGTGGTACGTGGAATTGTATCCCGAGTACAAACCGCACTACCGTCCATTCGGATTCGGCTACGGAATTTATGTCCGGGTTTCCATCCGATATACCACAAGAAATAACACATATTTCATTCACCCCAAAATCACATCATACACTAATTCATCATTTCATGTAAACTAATTCTAATAACATGCTCAAATAACCATTCTAAGTCATTATTTCATGTGAGCCAATTCCAACAACATGCCAAATTAACTACTCATGTTAAAATACCATAAAATACATTTTTAAATTATTATTTTATGTGAGAAAATTTGGTATTATAAACCCTCAGGTCTAACCTTTTTTGTCGTTGCTCGGAGACACGTTACACGACCGTCGGAAAGGCTAAATCACCACGATCACACCGGTTCGCTGTTTTGGTGCTTTGCTCACTGTTTTGCGACTTTGCTTGCTATTTTGAGTTCGCTTCGCTGCGTTTCAGGTCTCCACACTTGGCTCACTGGTTGGTAGTGGATTATGGGCTGTTTTGGTGAATTTTGAGGGGTATTGGGCTGCCGTTTGCTTGGTTTATTCAAGGATCTTCAAGTGCAGTTTTTGCTCACTGTTTTGGTGACTTTGGGGGCTGTTTTGAGGGCTTTTGAGCTGCTGTTTTTGGACGAATTTTGGAGAGTGTTTAAGGCAGTTTTTTCACTGGTTTGGGGGCTAAAATTAGGGTAATTTGAGCACAAATTCCAGGGGGCTTAATTGGGCGTGACAATGGGCTGTTTGGTGGACTGTTTATGTGTGAAATAGGGGCTGTTTTGCGTGATCTATGCAAGGGCAGTGAGGGGAGGCCAAATGGATGCTTTATGTGCGAAGATGTGAGGGCTAGGGGGCTGGATGAATGCTTGAAATGATTAGGGGCAGTGAATGGAAGGGCTGTCTTGGATGAAGGGCTGTGAGGAGCTGACTTGGGCGCTGGTTTGAGGGCAATTGGCGTGAAGGTTTTAGGGGCTGAAGTGAGGCAGTAGGTGCGTGATATGAGGGGCTATTCTTGATCCCTTGGTGGGATTTTTGGGTTCTTTTATAGGCAAGGGTGGAGGGGTTGGTGGCTTTGTGTTTACATTGTTTGAATTAGGTGGATGGTTGGTGGCTTGTGTTTACATTGTTTAATTAGGTGGATGGTTGGTGGCTTGTGTTTACATTGTTTGAATTAGGTGGATGGTTGGTGGCTTGTGTTTACATTGTTTTGAATTAGGTGGATGGTTGGTGGCTTGTGTTTACATTGTTATTTTTGGGAGACTATGGGCGTGGGGTTTGCTAATAAATGGTTTAATGGGCTTTGGATGTGGATTTGGGTATCTAGGTGGGCTTGGAAGGGTTTGCGGTGATTTTCGGGTTGTAGAAACGCTTTGAAACGAACATTTAGCAAGCAAATTTTAAGCGAACTTAGCGAATTAATTCCAAAATGTATTATCTCTTGACTTAACCTTTCCTTTGGCCATTTTCCGCGAACTCCACGACTAAAAGGCGGTGCCTCCTTATAAGACTCCTCATCGGGTTCGGTATGCAAAAATGCAATGCCTACAGTCGCCCCCACTTTGATGGGATTTGTTCAGTGTGTGCCAGTGACAATCCTATCAAAGTTCGTGCAATGCATTTTTTACTTACCTGGCTCGCCAGCTGCCACTTGGCTTACCTGCTGCTTCGAACTTAGTTGATGATGCAGTGGACCTCGATCCTAGGACGCATCCCAATACCTGCAACTGACAAAATGGGCCTCGGCCCGGGGACGCATCCCCAAAAATAGAATATATGATGCAGTGGGTCTACGACCCTGGGACGCATCCCAATAACTGCAACCTGACAACGGGGGCCTCGACCCTGGGACGCATCCCAATACCGCTGACAAAATGGGCCTCGGCCCGGGGACGCATCCCCAAAAATAGAATATATGATGCAGTGGGTCTACGACCCTGGGACGCATCCCAATAACTGCAACTGACAACGGGGGCCTCGACCCTGGGACGCATCCCAATACCGCTGACAAAATGGGCCTCAGCCCGGGGACGCATCCCCAAAATGGAATATGTGATGCAGTGGGTCTACGACCCTGGGACGCATCCCAATAACTGCAACCGAACAAACGGGGGCCTCGACCCTGGGACGCATCCCAATACCGCTGACAAAATGGGCCTCAGCCCGGGGACGCATCCCCAAAATGGAATATATGATGCAGTGGGTCTACGACCCTGGGACGCATCCCAATAACTGCAACCGACAACGGGGGCCTCGACCCTGGGACGCATCCCAATACCGCTGACAAAATGGGCTTCAGCCCGGGGACGCATCCCCAAAACTAATACTGATGCTGATGTGGTCCTCGACCCTAATGCTGATACTGATATGGGCCTCGACCCAAGACTGATACTGATGTGGGCCTCGCCCCCAAACTGATATGGGCCTTGTTCCCAAGCTAAGATGATATTCTATTTATTACCTCTCACGAGATAATCTTGATAGCTAGACATATTTTTGTCCTCAACGAATGCTTCGCGTCGAAAACCGAAGAACCTTCAAAGTACTCGACATACTCAAGTCCAATCATCTGAATGGGTGATCTAAGCTAGACTCTATGTGTGTGTGTGTGCTAAGGCTCTTTCGCAACTTGTTCCTTAAGTAGGCCAACTCGATGATTTTGTTTTGGAGAATCGAACCAGTGGGTCTAACCAACCTGGATGTCTTAATCACATTCTGTGATTACTTCAGCATACTCAACATGATATGATTTTCATCTTTTTCTTTTGTCTCTTTCTTTTCATTTTCTTTTTTTTTTCTTTTCTTTTTCTGACACACCTACCCTTTAAGGTAGCATTTCTCCTCATGGTGGTCCTAATACTCGCCCATGGGTAGCTTCACGCTTATTGGTTATAGGCGGTCTATTTTTTTTTCTTTTCTTTTTTATTTCAGAGACTTTTTCTTTTATTTCTGACCATATCATATATCATAGCATCAGTAAACAAGTGTGGACACCCAGGCGAACGGTCATTCACTAATACGTCATCTCTTCAACTAGTCACCTCGCTAACTACTCAAGTTTCTACTGCTAGGATCCTGTAATTAGGTGCTCGTGAGTCTAACTCAGATCAATCTATTCAGAATACCGGAAGAGAGCGTGTCTCGTACTTATCGTTTCTAGGGTTTCTCCCTACAGCATACAATGTCATCACCGGACATATGTCTAACTATCAAAGATTTCTCTCACTCAATTTTTTATTTTTTATTTTTTTATTTTTTTTTATTCAAATAACACAAAATAAACAAGATTGTAATACAGAAGACTAGAGGTTAAGATCCAGATTCAGTTTACGCTTTTTACCACGATCGTCCTCGGACCATTTGATCTCGGAAATGATAGGGTCCACGTGTGGTTCAAAGGCCAAGATTTGGTCAATTAAATCCTGGGCAGTTCTGGCTGTGAAAAGGAGTTCATTCACAGGCTTTGTTATGAACCCATTCCTTCGGCTGTCTTCAAGAAACACATAAAGAAAATCATAAAACCCATCAACGTTAAATAATCCAAGAGGTTTCTGATGTATGTTTAGGTTTGCCCAAGATAGCACTATAAACATTTCCTCCAACGTGCCCAAACCTCCTGGTAGAGCAATAAAGGCATCTGCACGGTTAATCATCTCCACCAGTCGCTCTGACATTCCCGGCACGAGCAATTCTTCTCCGTTCGATGGTCCTATCAGATTCGCCTCCGCCAAAGGCTTTGGGATGATTCCCAGAACTGGACTGCCTCCGTCACGTACATCCTTTGAAACAATTCCCATCAGTCCAAGATTGCCTCCACCGTATATAAGTGCATATTCCGTTCAGCAATGACTCGACCCAATTCTTTTGCAGCCTCTATGTATTGCGGTTTAGTACCCACACTGGTACCGCAAAACACACAAATGGTTTCAACTCGTCTTCTGGAGGTGGCTTCCATTTTCTCTCTTTTACTCGGATGTATGTTTAAATATGTTGAGGAGAGAAATATCGAGCTCAATTTATAGTACTTAAAAAAAAGATTAGTAATAATTGTACTAATACCTTTCACCGAATGGTGGTTAGCTAAACCACAAAAGAGGTCACGAGAAGTCAAAAATCCACCGGATCCTGTCTATGAAAACAACGAGAGAAATCGTGAGATGTCAAAAAGATTATGGATTCGTTCCACGAAAATAACAGAAAATAACAAAGGAGGTCGTGATATGTCAAAAAGTTATGGATCCCTTCCACGAAAATAACAGAAAATACCAAAGCAAAAGCAAATCAAAGCAATAATTAAAGCAAAGGAATTGTGTACTCAATACGCCTCTTGCTTGGCATAAGTTCATTAGGATGCGTCTCATGAATTCTTCTTTTTCTCTGCCACCCCTAATGAATTGCTTCTGTCCCCTTTTGATCTTTGCCGCTTTCTTTTTCTTTTTTTCTTTTTTCTTTAAAACCTGCGAATACAAAACAACAGAATAAAGACGTGTGCATGTAATGTATACGTATGCAAGTGTAGAGGTCCTCCCTGTTCATGATGGGTGAGACCTTCATTGTGCTCCTCGACGCCATATGTCTCTGGTCGTCCCTTGCTAGTTCTCTTTTCTCCGAAATCTGCAAACATAAAACACAAAGCAAGGGATGCAAGTTACGTGTATGCATGAATGAATTTCCTATCCCGTTGGGTTAGGCCTTCTGCCAATTCTCTTGATGACCGCTCAGTCTTCTTTTCTTCAGGCAAAATGCAGCTTCAATCTGCTTACATCGGCTGACTCGGTAAACTCATTTTTTTTTTCAAATCTGGTAATCTCCCGACCTTGTTTCCAATTTTCTGCCTTTTTTTTTTCTGCTTATTCCTTCTGAGAATTCTCCATGTTTCAGATACTTCTGAACATCGTGATACCAAGGCTTTCTGTCATCCGCTCCCACATCCGATATCTCTCATGTCTCATAAACCGGCTTGCTTTCAGTTGTCAGCACAAGTGGTCCCATCACCAATTTCTCTGGATTTTCTCAAGCCGCAGCTAATGTCACCAATGTGTCTGTCATCTGATTCTTTTCCGACAAAGGCTGAAATCTAAAGTCAAAGATTGTATGTGCCAGACTTCTGAGGTAGAACAACAATTATCCCTTTAATTCTTATTCTCATTGCATCTTCAATTTTTCAAACATCTTTGACAAAGGTTTACTCAAACTGGAGAGTTGTCTGTTTCTGATAGGAGCAGTCTCTGAGGAAGTAGACTCGGTCTTTGAAGGTTTCCCAATGATCTTTTCATTCTGGTTGCACAAGTCTCTGTTCCTAGCTGTATAGGGCACGGTCAAACTGGTCACATCATTGTTCAGGACTTGCAACTACTCAAAAATCTCGGCTACCTTGGCTTCCAATTGATCCAGGCGGGATTCTTCGTTGACTGCCTAACTTATTCTGGTTGATGATTCTTTTGACAGATCTTTCTTCTTTCCTAATCCAACGGGAGTCTACTATGGCTTTTAAGACAAAAAGGGTTAGCATGATGCATGTATGCGTGAGGTGTATAAGATGTGTGCAATACATATACAAATCAGCTTATTATCATTTCAAAGTATTCAATCATACTATTGCACAGTGCAAACTTGTCCCAGTTGAAAAGGCCCAACAAGTTTTAGTTTGCGATAACATGGTTAAATAACTTCAAATAATGAAACCCCAAACACAAAATGGCCCATTTGCATTTTAGAAGCTTTTGGCCTAATTGTCAAAGGACATGAACTTGTCCCTGTTTAAATGGCCCAACAAGTTTACATTCATTGACAATCAGTCCAACTGAATCCAAATGATAATGGTCCAAAAACAAGCAATATTAAATATTTTCTAAAGGTCATAAAACTAAGGTTAATGTGTAAGTTTTAGGAATGTAAACAAAGGCCCTTATTGACAAAGGATTACCCACAACTAGGACTCCCCATTCAAGGGTTCAAACGACCAAGTGAGTGCACCTTATATGTCAACAAGTTAAGGTATGTGACTAACTGTCAAATGGACTTCCCGTTGTAGATTCCCCAGAGGGAGGGCGGAGCAAGGCTCACCGTGGATACCCAAGCCCCTTAGGCTCTTATCGCTTGGTGACAGGAATAAACAACGAGTCCTCCAGATTAGTCTATCACATGAGATGATTATCTAGATGCCTTCGCAGCTTTTCCTTATAAAAAGGTAGTGAGTGAAGGAAGACACCAACCATCCCCTAGGAAAATGATTATCTAGGTGCCTTCACAGCTTTTCCTTGTAAAAAGGTAGTGAGTGAAGGAAGACACCAAACATCACCTAGCCCTAACAATGCCTTTGATTAAATTCCTTAAACTTACAGTAAACATGGTTAATTAAAACACAAATCCAACCATTACAAGAAATATTTCGAGGCCGATTCTCTATCCCCAGTGGAGTCGCCAAACTGTAGACAACAGGAGCTGGACGACGCTGTTCCGGCCTCGCGGCCCGGTCGGGATTTCGAAATAACATGGAGTCGCCACCCGGTGTGAACCGGGACAAAGATTTAAGGCCGCACTCACCCCTCGTAAGGGAAGACCTCAAACCATTGGGTTCGGAATGGTCCCTTACTTATGTCATTTGTAATAAATGGATTTGTGCAATATTAACCAAGTCTACACAACATGCTTAAGAACAATCTATTAATCATGCATAAAACAACATCATATTAAACAACCTAATCATGCATAGGGAAATAAATATCATGCTAAACGACTAAATCATGCTCAAACACAAGTTTGGATAAAACAAAATACATGTGTCTTTCAAGTGGTACGTGGAATTGTATCCCGAGTACAAACCGCACTACCGTCCATTCGGATTCGGCTACGGAATTTATGTTCGGGTTTCCATCCGATATACCACAAGAAATAACACATATTTCATTCACCCCAAAATCACATCATACACTAATTCATCATTTCATGTAAACTAATTCTAATAACATGCTCAAATAACCATTCTAAGTCATTATTTCATGTGAGCCAATTCCAACAACATGCCAAATTAACTACTCATGTTAAAATACCATAAAACATTTTTAAATTATTATTTTATGTGAGAAAATTTGGTATTATAAACCCTCAGGTCTAACCTTTTTTGTCGTTGCTCGGAGACACGTTACACGACCGTCGGAAAGGCTAAATCACCACGATCACACCGGTTCGCTGTTTTGGTGCTTTGCTCACTGTTTTGCGACTTTGCTTGCTATTTTGAGTTCGCTTCGCTGCGTTTCAGGTCTCCACACTTGGCTCACTGGTTGGCAGTGGATTATGGGCTGTTTTGGTGAATTTTGAGGGGTATTGGGCTGCCGTTTGCTTGGTTTATTCAAGGATCTTCAAGTGCAGTTTTTGCTCACTGTTTTGGTGACTTTGGGGGCTGTTTTGAGGGCTTTTGAGCTGCTGTTTTTGGACGAATTTTGGAGAGTGTTTAAGGCAGTTTGTTCACTGGTTTGGGGGCTAAAATTAGGGTAATTTGAGCACAAATTCCAGGGGGCTTAATTGGGCGTGACAATGGGCTGTTTGGTGGACTGTTTATGTGTGAAATAGGGGCTGTTTTGCGTGATCTATGCAAGGGCAGTGAGGGGAGGCCAAATGGATGCTTTATGTGCGAAGATGTGAGGGATAGGGGGCTGGATGAATGCTTGAAATGATTAGGGGCAGTGAATGGAAGGGCTGTCTTGGATGAAGGCTGTGAGGAGCTGACTTGGGCGCTGGTTTGAGGGCAATTGGCGTGAAGGTTTTAGGGGCTGAAGTGAGGCAGTAGGTGCGTGATATGAGGGGCTATTCTTGATCCCTTGGTGGGATTTTTGGGTTCTTTTATAGGCAAGGGTGGAGGGGTTGGTGGCTTTGTGTTTACATTGTTTGAATTAGGTGGATGGTTGGTGGCTTGTGTTTACATTGTTTAAATTAGGTGGATGGTTGGTGGCTTGTGTTTACATTGTTTGAATTAGGTGGATGGTTGGTGGCTTGTGTTTACATTGTTTTGAATTAGGTGGATGGTTGGTGGCTTGTGTTTACATTGTTATTTTTGGGAGACTATGGGCGTGGGGTTTGCTAATAAATGGTTTAATGGGCTTTGGATGTGGATTTGGGTATCTAGGTGGGCTTGGAAGGTTTGCGGTGATTTTCGGGTTGTAGAAACGCTTTGAAACGAACATTTAGCAAGCAAATTTTAAGCGAACTTAGCGAATTAATTCCAAAATGTATTATCTCTTGACTTAACCTTTCCTTTGGCCATTTTCCGCGAACTCCATGACTAAAAGGCGGTGCCTCCTTATAAGACTCCTCATCGGGTTCGGTATGCAAAAATGCAATGCCTACAGGGATCCACCTTTACTAATTCTAATTTAGAAATCTCTCTTATTATAATACAGAAATTATCAGTGATATAACAACTAACCATACAGGCGGTATCCTTATTAAGTAAGATTTACAATTAAGTCCAACCGACCATAAAAGCGGTGTCATTATTTGTCCATAAACCAGCCATATAGGCGGTAATCATCTGTCACCTAAAGATCGGCCATATATGCGGTGTCACATATGTCAAATAAATAAACCAGCCATTAAGGTGGTAAACCTTTTATGTTGAATTATAATTTCCATATTATAATTAAGAGAGATTGATCTAAACTAAAATAATTAAATCTTCACCCTTCCCCCAGCGGAAATCTAACTACAAAACATAAAAGAAAAGAAAAGAAAAGAAACTACTACTATTACTGAAAATAAAAATACATAATTTAAATTACAAAAAAATAAACAAACAAGATGCAATCCTTAAATTCCTTACAAAAACCTAAGGAAAGCATGAGAATTACAAATGAAATGGCTTGGTATTTATAGGAAAATCTAAAGGCTTTCACCAATTTCTCCACCAATTGCTCCACCAAACACTCCACCAAACACTCCACAAAATCCTCCACCAAACACTCCATCAAACATGCCACAAGACACTCCACAAAATACTCCACCAAATATGCAAACATGTTTTGTGGAAGTTTGACAATTATAAATTGTCATTTTCCATTTTTTTTTTTATAATGACTTTAGTAATTACACAAAACACATTAGATTATTCGTTAATTTCGGTCTTAAAAACTTCAGAATTCGAAAATATTTAAAATTTCAAAGTTGTAGATCTTTGGGTTTTCTTTAATCTGCAACATGAATTAGCTCAATCAGATATCGGATGAAAAGTTTATGGTCAAAATACCAAACTTACGTAAAATTGGAATTTAGGACTGCACTTCGTGATGCGTATAGTTAATATTTCATTTTTGACCTTTTTTTCCTCTGGATTTCATCGTTTTAGCCTCGAGTTGATTCCATTAAGTCCCAACATTATTTTTATCTGCAAAATAAATAAAAACACATCAAAACGTTCATAAAACTCGAGAAACTATACAAAATATTAGGTTAAATGAGTGGAAATAATGATATAATTACCACTCATCAAAAGCCCATGTTATTATGAAATATTAATGAAAACATATTCCTAATTTTAACATTATCTCTTAATAGTTGGGTTAAAAATATTTCACAAACATTCAAATGACAAACAGAGTATCACTTCGTTCCATCCTTGATGAGCTTAAGCTCAAATGGGACAACTACAATGACTGGTTTAGAAACCTTAAAATTATCTTATGACAAGAAAAGATTTTCTATGTTCTTGAAAGACCATTTCCCCTTGAACCTGTAGAATATGTTGACCAAGATACATTTGATGCTTTGAAGAAACACGTCGATGATGATGAGCAAGCAGTTTGTATAATGCTTGGCTCTATGTCGGACGAACTTCAGAAGGCTCACGAAGATATAGATGCCCAAACCATCATCTTTCACTTGAAGGAGTTATATGAACTTCCGTTCATACCGTGAGATTCCAAGTGTCATGTGTCTTATTCCAAACATGGTATAAGAAAGGATCTGTTAGTGGACATGTGCTTAAGATGATTGGCCACATTGAAAAATTGGCAAACCTCGGGTTCATCATGTATCATGAGATAGGTCACGATCTAATTCTTCAATCCTTACCAAAAGACTTCTCTGACTTTATTATGCAGTTTCATTTGTCTAATAAAGAAGCTACTTTAGCAGAATTGCACAATCTGATAAAGCAAGCAGAGAAGGACTTGAAACCAGAGCTTAAAACCTCCATCATGCTTACGGGTACGGACCTGAAGCCACGAGGCCCAAAGAAAAATAAGGGCAAGACCAAGGCTCCAAATCACCTAAAGACCAATGGTAAGGTGGAGAAGAAAAAGGGAAAGAGGAAATGTTTCTTTTGTGGAAATAAGGGTCATTGGAAGAAAGACTGCAGATCCTTGAAAGCCAAAGAAGCTAGGGAAGCCCAAGAGGCCAATAAGCCCAATGCTTCAGGTATGTTGTATATGATTGAACTATATTCTCAAAACTCTGAACCTTCTACTTGGGTGCTTGACACCGATTGTGGGACTTACTTGTGTAACAATGTGCAGGGTCTGAGAAACAGTAGGAGACTCTGTCATGGGGAGGTTGACTTACGCATGGGTAATGGAGCAAAGCTGGCTGCATTGTGCATGAGGACTTATTCATTAGTTTTGCCGAATGGTTTAGTTTTAGACTTAGAAGATTCTGTTTATGTACATTCTCTAGTAAAGAACATCATTTCAATTTCTTCTTTACGCAATAAAGGCTTTTCATGCCTAATAAGTTGTAATGAATGTTCTATTTATTTCAATGAAATAAAATATAGAAATGATATTTTGAATAATGGTATCTATTTCTTACAAACTAACAAAGAATGTTCAACCTCTAATATATACAACGTTAACTCGAATAATCTCAATGAATCACTTATATGGCACAGTCGCTTAGGTCATATCAATGAAACAAGATTAGCTATGCTACATAAGGATGGGTATTTCAGACCCTTCAAATATGAACCTTATGGAACTTGTGAGTCTTGTTTACTTGGTAAAATGACCAAATTACCCTTCAAAGGTAAATGACAGCGTGCAGCGGAGACATTAGAACTCATACACTCTGATGTATGCGGACCAATGTCAGTCACCGCTAGAGGTGGATTCTTCTACTTCATTACCTTTATCGATGATCACTCACAATATGGGTATGTGTACCTTATGCGGTACAAATCTAAAGCCTTTGAAAAATTCAAAGACTTCAAAGCTGAAGTAGAAAACCAGCTTAAGAAAATTATTAAGTCACTAAGGTCTGACCGAAGTGGTGAATACTTAAACAACGAATTTCAAGATTACTTGAGAGCAAATGGTATTGTTTCCCAGTGGACTCCTCCGGGAACTCCATAACATAATGGTGTCTCCGAAAGGAGAAATCAGACATTATTAGATATGGTTTGATCAATGATGCAAGGCACGGATCTACCTCTTTCATTTTGGGGTATTGCTTTAGAAACTGCAACACTACTACTAAACCAAGTTCCTTCCAAGACTGTTAGTCAAACACCATATGAGTTATGGTATGGGAAACGTCCTAGTCTTAGTTATCTAAGAGTTTGGGGATGTGACGCATATGTCAAGCTCACACAAACTAACAAATTGGATGATAGGGCAGTTAAATGTAAGTTCGTAGGATATGCCTTGAACTCAAGAGCATACGTGTTCTACGTCCCAAATGAACAAAGAACATTTGTCTCACGAAATGCTAAATTTCTAGAGAATGAATTCCTTCTCAAGAAATATAGTGGGAGTAGACTTGACCTCGAGGAGGTACGAGAAGAAAAAACTAACATATAACTAAACCTCAGGCCCCTCAAAAGGGCAGCGACGAAACAAACACAAGGTTATGAACTTAGAAGGTCTGGTAGGGAAAGACATGAGCCTGAAAGATATGGTTTCCATATTGATGAGGAACATGATCATGTCATTGATAATGACGTCCCACCAGTTATGATGAATCAATGTGTGACATTGATTCAGTCAAGTGGCTTGAGGCCATGAAATCCAAAATAGACTCTATGTATCAGAATCAAGTTTGGGACTTGGTAGATGCACCTGAAGGGATAAAACCCATAGGCTGGAAGTGGATTTACAAGCGTAAAACTGATACAGAAGGCAACATCCAAACCTAGAAGGATAGGTTTGTGGCGAAAGGTTATAGACAAATTTTAGGAATTGACTATAACGAAACCTTCTTGTTTGTTGCAATGATAAAGTCCATTTTACTGGCACTAGTTGCACACTTTGATTATGAGATTTGGCAGATGGATGTCAAAACATCTTTCCTTAATGGGAACCTCGTAGAGGAAGTCTATATGACACAATCTGAGGGATTTACATCTAAGGATGATCATAATAAAGTATGCAAGCTTAAACGATCCATTTATGGACTCAAGTAAGCCTCCAGAAGTTGGAATATACGATTTGATGAGACAATCAAAGAATTTGACTTCATCAAAATTGTAGACGAGCCTTGTGTTTACAGGAAAAGTAGTGGGAGTGCTGTTGTATTTCTTGTATTATATGTGGATGACATATTAATCATCGGGATTGATATTCCCATGATGCAAGCCACCAAGAAATGGTTATCTCAGAATTTCTCCATGAAAGATTTGGGAGAAGCAGCCTACATCATCAGCATTAAGATCTACCGTAATAGATCTAAGAGGTTGTTAGGACTTTCTCAATCTACGTACATAGATAAAGTTTTGAAAAGATTCAAATGGAAGATTCCAAAAGAGGTAATTTACCTACTTGTCATGGAATCAAATTATCTAAGGAGTAATGTCCACGTACTCCTTCAGATATAGAGCGTATGAGTAGGATCCCTTATGATTCAACAATAGGATCGATCATGTACTCCATACTATGTACAAGACCTGATGTCTCTTATGCTCTTAGCATAACGAGCAGGTATCAGGCAAATCCTGGTGAGCAACACTGGGCAGCTATCAAAATAATCCTCAAGTATCTGAGAAGAACTAATGATGTGTTTTTGACATACGGAGATTTTTCTGAGATGAAAGTTATTGGTTACTGTGATACGAGCTTTCAGACCGATAGAGATGACAGCAGATCACAAATAGGATATCTGTTTACTTTGAATGGCGGTGCTGTCAGTTGGAAAAGCTCAAAGCAGTCAACAACATCGGACTCCACCACTGAAGCCAAGTATATTACAGCATCTGAGGCAGCTAAAGAAGCAGTCATGATAAAGAAGTTCATCACGGAACTGGAAGTGCTTCACGCGATAAAGAATGGCGTCATGATGTACTGTGACGACATGGGCGCCATTGCTCAATCAAAGGAACCAAGGTCCCACCAGAAATCCAAGCATGTACTCAGGCGATTTCATCTCATCAGGGAGATTGTTGAGAGAAAAGAAGTTATTATAGAGAAAATACCCACAAAAATAATCTTGCAGAGTCTTGACTAAAGGGCTGACTCAACAAAAGCATGATAGGCACAATCGAGAGTATGGTGTCCAGATTCATACTAGTTGGCTAAAGTGCAAGTGGGAGATTGTAAGGGATATGCCCTATACACAACTTGTGGGTGGGCTATATGTACAAGTATTTGTAATATTTGCATTAATTAATAAAATGGAAATCTTTATTATACGTGTCTTACGTAACTTAAATGAATCATCAACACTATAATAAAGCCCTTGGAGTAATAAGATGATGGCTTCCACGCCTTATGAGAATCATTACTTTTAAATGTTCATAATCATAGTTTTCTGAATAATCTGGGAGTTCACAAAGCAGAGAGACTAGCATGATGATATGATCCGCCCTTAAGTGGGGTAGCCGATCTCATAGGCTACTAGCGGAGATCCGTCCGCTTGGTGTATCACATGGATGCATGAGTTGCTCGTGTCCATCGAACTGACCACCGAAAGATCTCACATGGAGTGTTTATCCCATGTGTCTGTGAGAACTTTCATGTATCGACTGTATGACTAGTCCTTAGACTTGATGTCATTACAATCTTATGTGTGGATCAAATAACTTTGACATACTCCTTCCCCGATTGAAAAGATCCGGTTATAAGGGTATTGATGAGTGATATTTATATCACTATTTTACACTCATTTAACCTAATATTTTGTATAGTTTCTTGAGTTTTGTGAATGTTTTGATGTGTTTTGTGTTATTTTGTAGACAAATAAAGTTTCAGGACATTCTGGAGGTGATTTGGAGCAAAACAGGAAAAATTGGCGAAAAAGGGAAAAATCGTCATTTCAGCTTCGCGACGCTGAAGCCTTGCGCGTCGCGACGCCCAGAATGCGCCGGAATTGCTAACATGCACCGAGGACACGTGGAGCAATCAGAAAGTTTGCTAAAGTGCGCCGCTTGCTAAAATACGCCGATCATACTATCTTGCGCCTGCCACGTGTCGCCATCACAACGGAGATGCTAAAATGCACCTCTGCCACGTGTCGAGATCTCACGATGCCGAAAATCGCCCTCCAACACGTCAGCGTGACGTCACCAATGACGTCATGAACAGTGCCACGTCACCAATGACGTCAGCATAATAATTGAGTCTTAGCCGCCATGACACGTGTCAACCTTATCCTCTTATCCGAATCGCTACGTGTCAAGCTGTCATCGTGCCACGTCGACAAATCCAGCGTCGCGACGCTGAGGTCCTTGGCGTTGCGACGCCCGAACAGTGAAAAATTTTCCTATAAATAGAGCGCGAAATGTCAGATTTCAGGGCACCTTCCTCTCTCTTCAATTCCTTCTAAAGAGAGAGCTTCTTCTCCTAGATTCTTTAGTTTTTAGTTTTTTTTATTTTTAGTTTTTAGTTTTGTAAATAATTTTAATTACTTTTTGTAATAATAGTAATTTAATTTTTACTTTTTACTTTTTACTTTTTACAGTTTTTACTATTCATGAGGAAGTAATTTCCCAGCTATGGTGAAAGGTAATTCTTTTACTGTTACTATTTAGATTAATCTCCCTTAAAAATAATATATTCACTATTTAAAATATTGACTTAAAAAGGATACCGCCAGATTGGTCGGTTGGTAATTCATTTTAATCTGGTTTAAACCTGACTAATAAGGATACCGCCAGATTGGTCGGTTGGCAATTTAATTTTGGTTCCGCCTTTATGGCTGGTTGGACTTAATTTGACTTAATCAGGATACCGCCTATATGGTCGGTTGGTATTATTATCACAAGTTTATATATTATTTTATGGGAGATATCTAAATTAGTAGTAGTAAAAGTAATTCCTTTTACCTTAGCATTTTATTTTATTTTACTTTTCAGTCTTACTTTATGTCTTTTACTTTTCAGTATTTTACTTTATGTCTTTTACTTTTATGTAATTACTAGCCCTAGTTATGTGTTAGTTATCTGGGGTTGTGATGAATTCTAATATCACCGGTTTATAACAGGTAATTTTATAGTTTGGGTAATTTAAAGGTTTATTTATTAAGTCTTAAGCTTAATGCTTCTTGTTGTCTGATCACCAATAAGATTGATGTGGTAAATCTAAAATGAACTAGACATAGGGATTTTAGGTTTCAGCCTTAGACTTAATAGCCCACGATCTTCCTTGAGGATAGATAATCCTTTAATAGATTTCCTTACAGGATAGGAATATACCTGTCGGGCGGGGGTAGCCATAATTGGAACTTAAACTTAATGAATCCAGATAATTTGGTTGACATAGACATATGGTTCAATTGGGTTAAACTGGGTATTTGCGTCTGACCATCGACAGAGGCTTTTGCATAATTTAGTGTTCCAGGTTAGTAAACTGATTTATTACACAAACATAAAATAACCACTTCATCTTTTAAATGATATTAGAAGGATTCAAAACCCTAGATCTTTGTGTCTTTTTTTATTTTCCTTAGTATTTTCTTTTGTCTTTTTATTTATTTATTTATTTTGTAAAACCACTTTCAACCAATCAAACAATCATTCTCCTCACCCTCAATTAGATATCTGTAAATAAATAGATTCAATAATTAATAACAACAGTAGGAATTAAGTCCTCGTGGGATCGATATTTTTATACTACTTGAACGATACGTGCGCTTGCGTTATACGTGTGTGTTTACGCCGGTCAAGTTTTTGGCGCCGTTGCCGGGGACTTATATTTCTTGAGTTGTTAATTTTGAAGCTATCTAATTTACTTGTATCTAATTTTCTTTATCTTTATCTGTAATTTTTATTTCTTTATTGTATTTTCAGGTGATTTAAAAATGGAACACTACTGGGAGATTGAAAGATTACGAGCTTTACAAGAAGATACACCCCACATCTGGGAGCAACAGTCCGGTTTTCTGAGGACTGTTGTCCAGCCCAACAATTATCACTGGATGCCAGAACCAAGCAATACTACATTTGCTCAACAGAACTCAATGTGGAGATGTGACATATGTAATGGTGACCACCCAAGCGATTATTGCGAATATAACTACCATCCAGGGTGGCAGAACTATCAAGATCCTTCATGGTACGAAAAACCATCACATTTCACAGAACCACATTTTTCATCTTATCCACCATCATCCTTCGATCCTTATCAAGAACCAGAACCATCAGAGGAAGATCAAATGATTCACATGTTCAAAGAACAGACAGCTCGATTTGATGCACAAATTCAGAGTAACACAGAATCCATACAGAGAATGACAGATCAAATGAGACAATTAACAGAAAACCAGAACTACATACCTCAAGAACCAGTTTCAGATGAAACTGATGAAGCCTTCAAGTACCCAGAAATCCACAAAGACACTTCAACAGAGGAGGAGGCTGAGCAGTATCAACAACCAGAGGTATCAGTTCAGGAGCCCGAACCGGTAAAGTCTCAATTTGACTTTTATTATTCAGATTCTGACGAGGATGAAGCTGATCTATTTGTACCAACTGCACCAACAACGAAGGATCAAACTTTCAATCCTCAAAATGAAGATCTTGGAGCATGTTTTACCTTGATGTTTGAAGAAGATCTATCTGAACCATCCATTCCAGTCGTATCAGAGGATGAAAACCTAATGTCAGAAACATCTTTGCATCCTCAGGTTGACAATTTTGAAGCATGTATTTCACAGATGACAGATGAAGAGATGAATACAAAAATTTTACAATACATCTGTGAAGAAAAGGTGGAGCAAGAAACAGAGCAAATGGAGGAGCAAATGTCTGACCTTAATAAAGATCCAGAGCATTCAGGAGAAACATCGCTGTTTTGGGGAGTACAAATTAAAGATATCAACCAGAAGCTTGACAGAATGGAATTTCCATTCCAAGTCAAGCATCATACGAGACCTCCTGATTTTCTTTCTTTCTTTGCAGGAACCACTGGAGTAACAAGAATCAAAAAGGTGACACGAGCACTGAATGAGACAAAACTATTTTTGCCACCTTACTGTTGGAAGAGACCCTTCAAAAGAAACGCTCACGGGATTGTTTTTGATCGGACATCTAAAACGATATTGAAACCTCCTTAACAGATGAATTTCAGTCACGTCTGGCTGAAGACGAAAAATTTAGCGCTAGCAGGGAGGCAACCCATGCAATTTGTTGTAATTTCTGTTTTCATATTTTGTGTGAACTTTTTGATTTGTGTGTTAGTTTTGCAGGAAAAATAAAAACGGAATTTTTTAACAAAGCATGCCAATACAAGCGGGATTTTCATAATAAAATTTGACAAAATCACGAAGATACAAAGTTGATCCAGGAGACGGCCAAGTAAGGAGACATCTTTTGAGACGCGTCCCTATGGATTTATCCGTCACAAGACATGGTTTTGTTAAAAAAAAATAAATAAATAAAAAAAAATATTCAGCGTCGCGACGCTGACACGAAATCAGAGACATAAGCAGGGCGCTGGCAGCATCTCCTTTCACTCTTCATCTTCTTCATCCTCAACCAATCACCAACCATCACCTCAAAACCGAGACTCACCATAGCCCCACCACCGTGA
Organism: Zanthoxylum bungeanum; assembly: GCA_019454045.1. Taxonomy (NCBI): domain Eukaryota; kingdom Viridiplantae; phylum Streptophyta; class Magnoliopsida; order Sapindales; family Rutaceae; genus Zanthoxylum; species Zanthoxylum bungeanum. The sequence continues at coordinate 77,520 of SKCR01024855.1, forward strand.
GACCGCCAAGATCCAAACTGACCACAACCGCAACCTTCACCGAGTCTTCGCCAACCAAAATCCACACTGTGAGCAGCCACCAACGAACCAAGCCGAGATCCACCAAGACTGCCACTGTCTCGCCGAGTCTTAAACCACCACCGTCGAGATCGACACCATCTTCATCCTTGCCGAGACCTTCATCGCCGATTCCGAGCACCACCATCTGGCCGAAACTACCCATCACGAATCCATTACCGGAGCTGTGACCCACTTCCAAGACATCACCAAACCAGATCCAAGCTACCACTGCCAACCACAGATCAGCCGTGAGCCACCCTTGCCGAAACCGAGATCTACCACTACCGCCGAGTTCACCCACTGCAGAGCCACCACCGTCGAGAACCAACCAAAACCGACCCATCACCCTCACTACCGAGAACAACCACGTCCAAAACAACCGAGCAACCGAACCAATTGCTGAATCAGAAACCAAATATACGGTAATGATTCGATAAAAAGTTGATTTGGTAATTGGGTAAACTGAAAAATTAAATTGTGAAATGGTTGACTGTGGATTGGATTACGAAGTGTTGGATTGTTGAAATTGATTGATTCGTAGTAATTGGGGGCGAAGAGAGTGAGTTTGATATTTGGAGTTTGGTTGTGGTAATTGAGTAGTTTAGGATTGAGGATTGTTGGAAAAACAGAGAAGATTCTGCCAAAATTTCGGAAAAATGCCGAAGAGATCGAGGGGTTCGACATCTGCACAACCTGAATTTGATAGATATAAGTTTGTCTCAGCAGCTGCCGAGCAGCGCTATGAGCAGGGATTGACTAAGAAGGTCGGGATCATTGAGAGAGGATTTGAGATTCCCTCTGGGATGTTTCCGGATATTGATAGAGTGATCACCGACCGGCACTGGGAGAAGCTTTGTATGCAAGCCAGACCTGCGAGCATTTCACTTGTCAGAGATTTTTATGCGAATGCTGCTCAGCATGTCGCTTTTCATACTATGGTGAGAGGGAAACAGGTTGCTTTTGATTCGGTGACAATCAACAAGTTCTATGGGATCCCTGAGATGGAGGTAGATGAGTATACAGAGTCAAGGAATGGGATTGAGATCTCGCAACTGACTGATGAGTTGTGTATCCCCAATGCTACAAGGGAGATGAGCAGCAGTGGGGAGTACATGAAGATGAGTTCTAGATTTCTTAAACCAGATGCGAGAGTTTGGTTTCATTTCATTACGAGATCTCTCATACCAGGGACTCATATTACTTTTGTCACCGGGGAGAGGATGGTTCTGTTGTACTGTTTAATGAAGAGATTGTCGATTGATGTGGGAGTTCTGATTTCTACACATATTGCTTGGGCTGCTACCCAATCGCAAGCTGGACTTTATTACCCTTACCTGATCACTTCCTTATGCACTTTGGGTATGGTTCCAGTTGACCCGCAAGAAGAACTTATGCAGCCTATGACAGCTCTGACTCCCCGACTGATACAGCAGCTCCGAGCAGAGAGGCAAATACCTGCCGGACCATCTTCCTCAGCACCTGCAGCTGCTCCACAGCAGCCACCCTCACAGTCACGCAGAGCAGCACAGTCTCGTACCTTGCCTGAGAGAGTCGCTAGAGTGGAACGAAGCTGAGATATTTGGTTCAACTGCAGCAAGGAATGGCACGACATATGGGAATGCAGGAGAATCAGATGCCACCATATCCACTTTCAGATAGCAACGAGGACGAGGCTGACGCTTAAACTTGGTATCATTGATCATATCTTTAGTTTTTGTTTTGAACACATTGGGGACAATGCTTAATTTAGGTTTGGGGGTGCAATACTTTTGTGATAAAACTTTCCGTTAAATTTTTTTTATTTATGCAGCAAAATCATAGAAATGAGAGTTCTTTAGTTTATATGTTGTTTTTATTTTTAGTCCAAAATTTTTCGAAAAATACAAAAAAATTGAAAAATTTCAAAAAATTACAAAAATATTTTGCGTTTGTGTTTTTATTTTGACTAAAAAAGTGAAATTGGTAAGAGATAGCTGAGTAAGGAGTTTCCATTCCTGAGACGTATCTCAAACCTATTTCGAAACAAGTTAGTTTTTGTTTATTTCCTTTTTAATTATTTAATTTGTGAATTCTCCATAATACTGACTAAAATGGATTTTCATATTCTCAGTTTGCAGATATTATCAACTTACATAGAAACATACAGTCGTGAGCTAAAATTGAAAAGTTTGTAATATTCAGTGCTCTAGTTTAATTGGAGGAAGCATCTCAAAAAGCAATGGAATAAAAAAAAAAAAAAAAAAAACGTCTGAGATCCGGGTTACTAAGTCTGTAAGGGTGTTTTAACACCTAGTGCCCTAAAACCAACTTGTTTGGGAGTCATTGACCCAAAGCTCGTTACATGGATCAAAGATGCTGCAAATATATATATATATGAAGTCTGAGTAATTAAGTCCGTAGGGGTGTCTTAACACCTGGTGCCCTAAAGCCAACTGGTTTGGGAGCCACCGACCCAACACTCGTTACATAGATGGAAGATATTGTATATAAAAGTCAAAATTCAGAAAAAGCAAAGAAAAAATCAGAAAAATGAGAAAAATTATTCCATTGCTACAAAAAGGTGCGAAATCTGATAGAACTTTAGGACAAAAATATTACTCTCTTATCAACTGCACTTGTGACTGTTGTGGGAAAAAATGAGTTGTTTAATATTTTGATGGTTGTGTATATGAAGAATGGTAAAAATAATCGGAGAATTTACTTATTCGGTAATTTAGAAAGAAACAAAACAACTAGTAACTTGGAGTAGAAGTTTCACCTGATTAGTCACTAACATCTTTATTCTCTTTTCGCTTGTCTTTTTGCTTTTGTGTGCATTAGTTTTAACTAACTTTTTACTTTTGTAAAATGTTTGTGGGTATCATTGCTGTAAACCCTCACGAGACTACAACTCGTCCACTAGGGACACCTAGGGGTTTAAAGGCTTGTTGCATATGCTAAATGCAACCGTGATCCCTACGAAAGTGGCTTAGTTAAATTATTTATGTTATTTTACTATATGTTTTGCTCGAGGACTAGCAAAATGTTAGGTTTGGGGGTATGATGAGTGATATTTATATCACTATTTTACACTCATTTAACCTAATATTTTGTATAGTTTCTTGAGTTTTGTGAATGTTTTGATGTGTTTTGTGTTATTTTGTAGACAAATAAAGTTTCAGGACATTCTGGAGGTGATTTGGAGCAAAACAGGAAAAATTGGCGAAAAAGGGCAAAATCGTCATTTCAGCGTCGCGACGCTGAAGCCTTGCGCGTCGCGACGCCCAGAATGCGCTGAAATTGCTAACATGCGCCGAGGACACGTGGACCAATCAGAAAGTTTGCTAAAGTGCGCCGCTTGCTAAAATGCGCCGATCATACTATCTTGCGCCTGCCACGTGTCGCCATCACAACGGAGATGCTAAAATGCACCTCTGCCACGTGTCGAGATCTCACGATGCCGAAAATCGCCCTCCAACACGTCAGCGTGACGTCACCAATGACGTCATGAACAGTGCCACGTCACCAATGACGTCAGCATAATAATTGAGTCTTAGCCGCCATGACACGTGTCGACCTTATCCTCTTATCCGAATCGCTACGTGTCAAGCTGTCATCGTGCCACGTCGACAAATCCAGCGTCGCGACGCTGAGGTCCTTGGCGTCGCGACGCCCGAACAGTGAAAAATTTTCCTATAAATAGAGCGCGAAATGTCAGATTTCAGGGCACCTTCCTCTCTCTTCAATTCCTTCTAAAGAGAGAGCTTCTCTCTCTAGATTCTTTAGTTTTTAGTTTTTTTTATTTTTAGTTTTTAGTTTTGTAAATAATTTTAATTACTTTTTGTAATAATAGTAATTTAATTTTACTTTTTACTTTTTACTTTTTACAGTTTTTACTATTCATGAGGAAGTAATTTCCCAGCTAGGGTGAAAGGTAATTCTTTTACTGTTACTATTTAGATTAATCTCCCTTAAAAATAATATATTCACTATTTAAAATATTGACTTAAAAAGGATACCGCCAGATTGGTCAGTTGGTAATTCATTTTAATCTGGTTTAAACCTGACTAATAAAGGATACCGCCAGATTGGTCGGTTGGCAATTTAATTTTGGTTCCGCCTTTATGGCTGGTTGGACTTAATTTGACTTAATCAGGATACCGCCTATATGGTCTGTTGGTATTATTATCACAAGTTTATATATTATTTTATGGGAGATATCTAAATTAGTAGTAGTAAAAGTAATTCCTTTTACCTTAGCATTTTATTTTATTTTACTTTTCAGTCTTACTTTATGTCTTTTACTTTTCAGTATTTTTACTTTATGTCTTTTACTTTTATGTAATTACTAGCCCTAGTTATGTGTTAGTTATCTGGGGTTGTGATGAATTCTAATATCACCGGTTTATAAGAGGTTATTTATTAGTTTGGGTAATTTAAAGGTTTATTTATTAAGTCTTAAGCTTAATGCTTCTTGTTGTCTGATCACCAATAAGATTGATGTGGTAAATCTAAAATGAACTAGACATAGGGATTTTAGGTTTCAGCCTTAGACTTAATAGCCCACGATCTTCCTTGAGGATAGATAATCCTTTAATAGATTTCCTTACAGGATAGGAATATACCTGTCGGACGGGGGTAGCCATAATTGGAACTTAAACTTAATGAATCCAGATAATTTGGTTGACATAGACATATGGTTCAATTGGGTTAAACTGGGTATTTGCGTCTGACCATCGACAGAGGCTTTTGCATAATTTAGTGTTCCAGGTTAGTAAACTGATTTATTACACAAACATAAAATAACCACTTCATCTTTTAAATGATATTAGAAGGATTCACAACCCTAGATCTTTGTGTCTTTTGTTATTTTCCTTAGTATTTTCTTTTGTCTTTTTATTTATTTATTTATTTTGTAAAAACACTTTCAACCAATCAAACAATCATTCTCCTCACCCTCAATTAGATATCTGTAAATAAATAGATTCAATAATTAATAACAACAGTAGGAATTAAGTCCTCGTGGGATCGATATTTTTATACTACTTGAACGATACGTGCGCTTGCGTTATACGTGTGTGTTTACGCCGGTCAGGTATGATTGGGGCATTTGTTGAAACAAATGAAGTTTGTAAAGATACAACAGAGAATCGCCGCTCTCTCGGATAACATTTGCTTATAAGAGTAGTATTCCAATTCGTGAGTTGATGTGTGTGATCAGTGCTTGAGACTGTGGCCGCAGCAGAAGAATCCTCTGAGATTCTTGGGTTAGAATGATTAATGACACCATCAACATTATACCTTTGACTGTATGGGTAGACACTTCCGTACCCTAGGTCAAACGGTGGTGATACAGTGAGGCGAGGGACCGTATCATATGTAAATCGCATACAGAATGGGTATATATCTTTCCTTCTCATTTGGGGCCTTGGCATGTTGCTAGATGTCAACCTTGGTCATTGAAATCGAATGACCATCTGATCGGAGGATAATTATGTTCGATTAAATTATCACGATTCATTTCATGTCCAACTTGAGGGGAACCCAAAATATCACACACAATAAAGTTGAAATCAATGGTTAACGGTGCATAGAACATATTTAACAGCATATATGATTTCCATAGGAATTGTTCATAAATGGTTCGATGTGTTTAATTATCGAACAGAACATTTACGAGGTTCTATAGTGGCTTAGGGATTGGTGAATGACGATAGGGGCACTTTGGGAATTGAAATAAATAAATAAATAAGGGTTTTGTTTATTATTTTATTTATTTGTTTTCCAATTCGGCCCAAACTCTTATAAGGATTTTATAATCTCATTAAACCACTAAATTAAGATCCAATGGCTAAGATTAAATTGGCATTTATCCCACATCGGATTCTTAATTAATTTTGTTGTCTTTGGAGCACCTATATAAACCCAAAGAATTCTTTACAAATTCTTTACACCAAAACCTTTCATAACATGAGTTTATATAAGTGAGAAACTCTAAAGTTTAAGAGTAAGCCATTGATTTTGAGGATCCTTAAGTCTAATTGACTAGAGGAATCTCAAGTTAAAAGTTTTGAGGTATTTTCCTAGGCTAGCACCAAGGGTAAAATACCCGTGCACTCAAGGCGTAGTGTGCATCTTTGGAGGCCACACACTTGGGTGGCTCTTTGGAACATGGAAGAGCTTGCTGAGTTTGAGAAAAACTTGTAGATTGGAGGGTGGACTGGAGGAGTCTTCGGTTCAAGTAAGTCTTTTTATTTCTTTATTTTAATTAGAGTTCTTATGACAGTTAGCATGTTTAGGTTTATGTTCTTTGCATGTTTTATGAGTTTTTATGCTTAGAATATATAGTAACATGCCTAGGCTTGTAGAATAATCAAAACTAATGGGTCTTGGGCAATGGGATAGCGGCATCGAAATTTTGATTTTCCGCTGCGCACTCGCGGTCGCTTCCCAACACAAATCACATCGCTTGAAAGCGTGTTTGTCATTTAAGTGTGTAACGATAAACATGCTGATTCAGATTTCTTGAACTGAGTGTTTTTTGGTTGTCTAGATTTTATTCACAATCCAACATAACGAAAAGTGAGGAAATATCTCGTATAAAATAAAAGTAATGATATATATATATATATATATACATAAACTCTTACTTACAATTTTTACATCCCTCATACTGTAGCTATAATGATGCTATAGTAATCACTATAGCTAGAGTGATAGGGGTGTAAAAATTATAAATAAGAGTTTATATATGTAAAGTATTTTTGATAAAATAATGATATTGTACCTTGGAAATTCTTATAATTACTGTCAAGTCTCATTTATTTCACAACATCCAATTTGGGATCATGGGGACAATAAATCCGACCAAATTGAACAAGATAATAATAAAGACGGCTCTCTATTGCTAATGGCTAAGAACAAAAATCCTTATATTTATCAAAAAATGACATCACTTCAAATTTAGGAAGTTATATAAGAGATATTTTTCCAATAATCCTTCTACACACCTCCTACCTAATATAAAATATTATATATTTATTATACATTAATTTTAAAAAATAGATAATATTAAATTAAAGAAAATGTTATGGACGCATACAAATGACACAGATCCAACCACATATGTTTATGTGACTGGATCTGTGTCATTGAGAGAGAGACAGAACCAGATTTAATAGCACAAATCCAGAAAATTTACAAAATCCATTAGTGATTAATCCCGCATATATCGCGAAGTGCTAGTATAAATAGTGTATTTATGGTATTTTGTCACTGAGGAGTTTTACTGTCTCTGTCTCATGGAATTTATCATGAATGTTAAAAAGTGTATTAATGTTATTTTATTGTTTTAGCATTTTAGTATTTTCGAAATTGAACCTGTTTTTCGGTTGAATTTAACACCATAATCCTATCCATGTGGATGCTGGAATTCGGCCGAGGTCCACAATCGAGAATTTATTGGTTGGGCACTAGCGATCCTGTAAAACAAAGGTAGTGTGAGCGGGGAGTATACTACCCATCGGTGTGGTGGGTGCCGAGGACACTCCGACTCCCAAGTCAGTAGTATGAAATGAGTTGTAAATAAGTAAAATGTGAAAGCAAGGTTTACTATTACCTTAACTTTCTTTGGGTTGCCGTGAGGGCGGTGGCAAGTGTTTAGGGAATGGAAAGTTTAGAGAACTTAATTCAGAGTGTTAGTGTTCCTAGAACATGCCAAACGATCTCTAAGATGAAATTGTGTGTGACTACTCAAAGAAGTTGTGAAAATACTAACAATGATTCGGTTGGATGGATGTATGAAGTTCAAAACGTTTTGTATGTTTGAGAAGAGCTCCAAGCCTTTCTTGTGTTCCAAACTCTAGGATTGGTTTCCCTATCACCTTCTTTGAATCTTTAAATGCTAGCTTTGGAAAATTTTGCAACAAAATTTTCCCATTGGAGAAGAAGAAGTCTCGGCAATTGGAGGGAGAAAAGAGAGAATTTTTGTGTTTTGTGTATTTGATTTCAAAAATCAATAATCCATTTACCAAATCCAATTTAGGTATATGTCATTCCAAATGACAAAGTGTGTTGGACTTTGGTTGAGTGAAAAACAAGCAATCCAAGATTTACACTCAACCTTAACCACTTCCATCACTAGTCAAACTAGTTGATGTAAGTCAAGTGGGTCCCACCACTTGTAAATTCCGAATTTAAGTCGAACAATCCAACACGCAACTTCGCTCGGGGCCCGGGTTCGTTTAATTCTAAATTAACGAATTTGTCATTGCGACATTATTATTAAAGTCGCTTACGAATTAATTCTAAATTAATTCGTTTGCCCGAATTAAAATCCAATTTTAATTCCGCATTGAAATCTAATTTCAATTAATATATCGAATATATTATTTAATCGATTAATTCCAAATTAATCGTTCTCTCTCTTCTATTTGAATTTTATCCCAAATAAATTCTAGCCACAATTAATCCCATATTAATTTTCTCTCTCTTATAATTAATCATAAATTAATTCTGTTCAAGTGAAACGTCATCAGTGAATCTTTGGGAAGCGACCCAGGAGATTCCTGAATATGTTGCAGTAAATCTGGTCATCGAACTATCCAAACACGCGCGTACCCCGTACCACGTTCTTACCGATTTACAAGACATGGTTGGCTTCTAGCAAGCACCGTGCCTACCCAATTCTCCAGAAATATTCTTTTAAGGAATACATAATCTTTATCAAGCGTAGTATACTAAGTATTACTTATTGCGATCCAGTATCGGATGTCACATGTTAAGCCTGGGGATGGAATTGTGTCTGCCCCGTACGAAGCATATATCGGATCACTAGCAACTAGTCTCTTTAATCGGATAATCATGACCTTGTCATATTATCCCAATAGTTGCAACATATTAGAGTACCAGTTCTGTATCCCTGTGTGATCATCATTTCCATATAACTGAAGTGATACTTCCATCTAGACATTACACCCAATACACTACGATTCTCAATAAACCCACAAGAGGCGTACACAGAACCTGTTAAAGTCTCGGATGACCAAAACCAAAGTGTACTGAGGGGTCTATCCAAGTCTTAGGTTAAGGCCAAATACACCTACCCTGATTCGGATTCCCATAGACACATAGTCATACTACCAATGAGATTCCGGGGGGTCTATCCAGAGTGAAGTTGTTTCCATACCATCGGCAAACACAACCTCCTATCACACTTGCATAAGTATCCAATACTTAAATATATGAGAACTATTTCGTTAAGCTTCCATTACGCGCATAAGTGCAATACTAGTCTATTCCGTATTATCGATGTCCAGTCTCGATAATACTACAAATATGGATATTTAATGATTAAACCGTTCGTGGATTGATAATGTCTCATATCTTATTAATCCAGAACTAATCTAAGGACTTTTATCATTTATAAATTCAAGTAATCTAATTAAAAAATGATAAAATAGCAATTTCCTTTGTCACATAGTTAATTTGTACAAAAACCACAATGTCTTTTACAAATAGTTATGCTATGGGTCATAATTGTCCAACACAGAAAACAAAGACTTGAATATGAGAAGTGGTGCTTGCCTTCTAAAGTTACAAATTATGTTTCTATTTATAGGATCAAAGACATTACCTTTCGAGTTGGCTATTGAGCTGTAGTTAGCAAAGATGAGCCTATAACGTGCTTAATGTTTATGCTTTTGGTGGAGGAATATAATTTGCACATGGAACGGGTATTGATGGAAAAGTATTTTGTCCTTAAGCTGGTGGCCTTGTTATTGTTTAATAATGCTAATCTTTTTGGGCTAGGTTCCTACTCTTGGGCCTTGCATTTTGTTGGGCTTGAAGTGAAAAGATGATTTTGCCATTGGCCTAAATTTAGCCCGTACAGTTTTTTCCCTACTCTTTAAGTCAAGAAGCTCTTGACTTGGAGAGTACCTCTGTTTAGGTCGTATGAAATAAGATGAAGAGTACCTGTTAAAAATGTGTTGTTTTTTGCACTATCCTTCATGACTAAAGTCTTTCGTGCATTGTAATAAAAGGGCTGGTCAAAGTGAAGTCTATGTTTATGACTTTGACTTGAGATGAGCTATAGAGAATGTTCCATTCATACGACATTGTCGTGTGGACTAAAGGAAATCCAAGTCTTCATTTGACTCAACAAGAATCTATGGGGGATGTCCCCGGTCGACTGATGCATAAGAAAGATCAGGAGTGATTTCACTCGACAATGTCATATGGACTGAGGGAAGTCCACATCTTCAATTGACTCGACAAGAGTCTATGGGGAATGTCCCATGTCGACTGAACCAGATGAAGGTTCAGTAACAATTTCACTTGACAATGTCGTATGGACTGAAGAAAGTGCATATCCTCAATTGACTCGACAAGATTCTATGGGAAATATCCCATGTCGACTGAACCAGATGAAGATTCAGAAGTAATTTCTCTCAACAATGTCGTATTGACTGAGGAAAGTCCATATTTTTGATTGACTCGACAAGAGTCTATGGGGAATGTCCCATGTCGACTGAACCAGATGAAGGTTCATGAGTAATTTCTCTCGACAATGTCATATGGACTGAGGAAATTCCACATCTTCAATTGACTCGACAAGAGTCTATGGGGATGTCCTTTGTCGATTGAACCAGATGAAGGTTCCTAAATAATTTCACTCGACAATGTCGTATGGACTGAAGGAAGTCCATATCTTCAATTGACTCGACAAGAGTCTATGGGGAATGTCCCATTCTGACTGAGAGCTTTCCTTATGCCAGGTCTTTATAGGTTATGTTGAGTGAGACAGTTTCTCATGCCGATCCTTCATGTAATGCCGTTTCTCATTCAACGTAATGACTGCTCTTATATTTCTCTCTGCTCATTTAATGCATAACCCTAGCGTAAGAAACAATGAGTTTTTGGTGGGAATTTGAGGTGCCAAAATGAGGGTGTATATAAGGGAGCTTCGAGTGTTCATTTACCTCATTCACAAAATTTTACTTCAGAGATCATGTTGGGAGAGTTCTTTGAGTCTTCAAGGTATTCTTCAAAACCCATCTCTTGTTATTCATTATCTTTAAACATTCATAGTATAGATTCAAACTGTTCTTAAGTAACATAGGTCGTTTGATCTTGTGAACCTTCGACTTATTATCAGAATAGTGTTTGAGGGTTTTGATCCTTAGGGAACAGATTTTTAAGGATTTTAGTGTTTGTATGCTTGTTATTTGGAGAATGTCGAGTGAAGGATCCTTAGGTAGATTAGGAGCTGAAATTGATAAGTTTGTCGAATCAACTTCAAGTGAGACGAAAGAGGAGGAAATATATAGGAATTGGTCGTATCAGGATCTAATCGAGACAAGGTTAATAACAGTAGCTGAGTTATCCCAAGAAGTTCCTACTGAAGCAATACCACTTAGGACCTTACCTGCAATTGGGGAGTCGAGTGACAACCTCAGCACTAGTGAACCAACAAACCTGTTAACCAAAAACCCTACTAATCGTGTGATAGAGAGAGCTTTGATGGAAATCAGATTCAAATATAGGTTTCCAGATTCAATAGAAGTGAGATTACCCTTGTCGAGAGAAAGAATAGATTATAAAGTTCCAGGATGGATTGGGTTTTATGAGCGACCCTTTGTGGATGGATTGAGGTTCCCCATACCAAGATTAATTTGGGAGGTTTTAGACCACTTTCAAATTGCTCATTCTCAATCGATGCATAATGCTTGGAGGATTCTGTTGTCGATTAAATACATGGCTTTCGAATTAGGAGTGTTCTTTGGGGTGAATGATGTTCAGTCCACATATTACTTAAAGGAACATTTGACTGAGAATGGAAGATATACATTGTTTCTGAAAGTGTCCTAGACATGCCACGGGATCTCTAAACGTGATTCTTGTGTGAATAAAAATGAAAAATATGTTGCGGAGGACTTACATTGATCGGTTGAGTTCAAAACTTTTCATGGATGTTGAAGCTTCCAAGCCCTTGGGTGAGTATCCCTATCACCTTCATTTGACTCCCTTATGTGCTAGCAAGAACAAATGTAAGAAATTTTATCTCCCAAGGAGAAGCTAATTTTCCCAAGAGAGAAGGGAAGCAATTGGCCAAAATGACCAAATGCCTTTCGGCCATGCTTCAAAAGCAAAAGGGGCAATATGCCTCTCGGCCAAAAATGAATTAGACAGAGACCATTTGCCTTTTTGGGCATTTTTCAAAAAATACAGAGGCCATTCGGCCTTGGGCAAAGAAGAAAAAAAATGTCAGTTTTCTTTTTCTTTATTTCAGCCAATGGCTTTCATTCTGACCAAATTGCTTTTTCCTTCCTTTTTGGCTTTTTACTTCCAAAGCAATAAATAAGCCAAAATGGCTTTAGGCCAAAAACAAAAAATGAATAAAGCCAGTGACCTTGGTTTTTCTATTGAAAGAAGCCAATTCACTTCTTTTTCTTTTTTTTTTTTAAAATCAGAGAGCCATTTTCTGCCTAAACATAAAGAAGAAGAGTTTTAATGGCCACATGGCCAAAAGGTGTGAAGAGAGAGAGACAATAATTGAATATATCCAATAATTCATTAATTGTATATCTTTTGTTGGTGGGTGAGATGGGTTGATAAAATCCAATTTATTATCCCAACAACTTCCATCAACAAATGACTAGTTGATGTAAGTGAGTGGGTCCCACCACATTAAATTCAAAATTCAAATTACTTACACAACACATTTTGGGCTCAGATTCGTTTAATCTGATTAAACGAATTTTCCATCGCGACGTAATTAAATCTAATTTAATTAAATAATTATGCCTCGCAAAATTATTATTAAAGTCGCTTACGAATTAATTCCAAATTATTTCGTTCGCTAGAATTAAAATCCAATTTAATTCCGCGTTGAAATCCGATTTCATTTAATATATCTAATATATTATTTTAGCCCAATTAAATAAATTAAATAGTAAATCTAATTTAACTATTAAATTTATTTTACTGATTAATTCCAAATTAATCGCGTTCTCTCCTCTCGATGAATTTAATCCCAAATAAATTCTCGACGTAATTAATCCCAAATTAATTCTTTCTCTAATAATTAATCCCAGATTAATTCTTGCCTTAATTAATCCCAGATTAATTTTCTCTCTCTAAATTAATCCCAGATTAATATTCTCTCTCTTTATTAATCCCAGATTAATATTGTTCGAGTCAAACATCATCGGTGAATCTTTGGGATGCGACCCAAGAGATCCCTAGATATGTTGGCAGTAAATACGGTCATCGGACTATCCGAACACGTGCTTACCCGGTACCACGTACTTACCGATTTACAAGACATGGTTGGCTTATAGCAAAGCACCGTGCCTACCCAATTCTCCATAAATATTCTTCTACGAAATACATTATCTTTGTCAGGCATAGTATACGTAGTATTGCGTATTGCGATCCAGTATCGGATGTCATATGCAAGGCCTGGGGCTGGAGTTGTGTCTGCCCCGTACGAAGTATATATCAGATCACTAGAAACTAGTCTCTTTATGATCGGAAAGTCATGACCTAGTCATACTTCACTGATGGCTCTAGCACTTAGAGTACCAGTTCTGTATCCCTGCGTGATCATCATCTCCATATGACTGAAGTGATACTTCCATCTTGACATCACACCCAATACACTACAATTCTCAGTATACCCAGAAGAGGCGTACATAAAACCTGTTAAAGCCATGGACGATCAAAACTAAAGTATACTGATTGTCGCAAGTATTAGTGATGCAAGTCTCAGGTTAAAACCAAATACACTTACCCTGATTCGGATTCCCATAGACACATAGTCATACTACCAATAGGATTCTGATGGGCTATCCAGAGCGAAGCTGTTTCTGTACCATCGGTAAACAGAACCTCCTATTACACTTGCATGAGTATCCAATACCCAAATAAATGAGAACTATGCCGTTACGCTTCCATAACACGCACAAGTGTAATACTAGTCTATTCCGCATTATCGATGTCCAGTCTCGATATTACTACGACTATGGATATTTAATGATTAAACCTTTGTGGATTAATACTGTCTCATATCTTATTAATCTGGAACTAATCATAAGGACTTTTATCATTTATATAATCGAGTAATCCAATTACAAATGATAAAAGAGCAATTTCCTTTGTCACATAGTTAATTTGTACAACAACACCATGTTCTGTACAAATAGTGATGCTATGGGTCATAATTGTCCAACAGTTTCTTCGACAGAGAAAGAAACATTTAGTCACTGGACTTCCAACGAATGATAGGGGAAATTGGCAGTCTGGTTACTTCTTTGTGAGGGGTGAGGGTATTTTTGGGTCGGTTGGAGCTGGTCGAATCCCAGAATACTGGTGCTTGGCGAGTGAGTATTATTTCTTTATCATGCGTAATCTTTGCATATACTTGTTAATAAGACTGATCTTAAATTCATTTTTTCAGATCCTTTGAGAAATAGGTCATCTGATATGTCGAGTCAAACCATTTCTAACACTAAAGCAATCTTAGCTCTACCTGCCAAAGAAAGAGATTGGAGAGACATCTTGGTAGAGAAACGGTTAAGAGCGACTCTATTGTGGAGGGAATTTCAAAAATGAGATGGTACCTCTTTGGCCCTTTGTAAACACGTGTTGGCCACGATTTACTGTAATTGTTCGTATCGAGAAGTACACAAAGAGTCGATATTTTTAAAGCCTTTAACCTTTGAAGAAATTTTATGCGCTGAAGAAATAATGTCTAGGCCTTTCAAAGTTTCCTCTTATGACGAAATGAAGAATTGAAGGAAAGCTAAGAAAGCAAAAGGGAAGGATCTGGAGGATGAAAAGGCCGAAGTTCCAAAACTCAAAGAGATTGTTCCAGATAAGGCCGTAGTAGAGAATGGGAAGTTGACTGAAATAATAACGGCTGGAAAGAAAAGGAAAGTCGTAACTGAGGTGGAAGAGGATGTTGATAATGTCATTATAAGGATTCCCCATGGGTCGACTGCAATCTCGGGTCCTTCCCGCATCAACACTTTTGTAAAAGGGCTTCTTCTAGAAGAGGATGAAAGCAGGCTTACAACAATAGGCCCAATTGAAGTAATGAAGAAAGCAACGACTTTGAACTATCAAGTATGTATACTTAAAATTTTTTTAAAACATTTCCTCAATTATTAGTCGAATGATTTCTAATCATCAATTTTTCAGGCATTGGAGTGCAGCCTGTACATGCAAAAATATGCTGAATCGAGCTAAAGGAGGATCAGGGAATTGGAGAAAACTCTATCTGCTGTGAGGAAGGAAACATCAGAACTGAAGTCTGGGTTGGATGCTTCTGAAAAAAGGGGTAAGGCACTGGAGAAGGAGTTGAAAGAAACCAAGGCCACGCTTAAAGTTGAGAAGGAAATGTCTGAAGCAACAATCGAAGCCCACAAACAAGGTTTTGATAATGTAAAGAATGAGAAAAAATAGCTACTTGAACAACTGGAAGGGATTGCCTTCGAATCCATGATAAAAAATAGATTTGATTTGATGACAGAATATCTTACTGGGAAGCATGTCGACTGGAAGCCTGAAAAATGGATTCGAGATTATGAAAGATTTGTGGCTACGCTTTCATTGTCGACTGAAGATGGCGAAGAGGAAAAAAGTGAAGAAGCTGAATCGAAGAAAGATGAAGGTAAAGAGATAGCTATTACAGAAGTTGATATAGGAGTGAGTGAAGGTCAGGTGAAGGATGGAGTAGTAGAAGGAGGATAAGTTAATCTGGCGGGTGTCGAGTCAGTTGTTCAAGAAGAAGATATCCATGTTATTACTGACGAAGTGACTGTAGATCAAGCGGTCAAGTATCCTGGAGTTTAAATTTGTAGTTTTAAGTTTTATTATGTTTTAAACAATTTTGTGAAGTTGTAAAAACTTTATTTCGTGAATGCGAATTAATTTTCAATTTCGAGGCTTTTGCAAGTTACATACAACATATAATTAATTTCGAATTCGAAACACAATTAAGCATGCACATGTTACCAGTAGAATCGTTTGAGATGAATTGCATTCCAACTGTTGTGGATAGGTATCCCTTCCATATTTTGCAGTTTGTAGGCTCCTTGTCCAACGATCTTTGTAATGATGTATGGACCTTCCCAATTTGGTCCTAACTTGCCATCTCCAATTTCTTTGGTATTTTGGAAAATTCTTTGTAGGACCAAATCTCATTCCTTGAAAGTTCTGCTCCTGACGTTTTTGTTGAAGTATCTAGCCATTCTCTGTCGATGTGCTGCTAATCGAATGGATGTTCGGTCTCTCAATTTATCAATTATATCAAGGCTAAGATTCATAAGTTGTCGATTCAAGTCATCATTGATCCATTGGTAGCGTGGAGATGAGATGTTTTAGGCTAGTTGACATCATTTGGTATTTGTAGTGGATAACATGGTCGTCTGGGTCTGTGGTTCCATCATATAAATTCATATCTAGAGGACTGAACTTCCTTGGTAGCTCGACAGATGTGATGGTTTCCATGAAGGGAGTGTCAGAAATTGTTTATACTATATATTTTTTTTTATTGGTAGTCTCACTCCTGGTAGAATGGACATAACTGCTTCTTTGAAATCCATCATTTCCCTTCATATGGTAGTTGCAACTTGTTGTGCTTGGTCAATTGGGAGATTCTTTGGGGTATTTTCACTTGGTGGATGGTTATATGCTGCTTCATTAAATGCTCCCATGAGTTTAGATGGAATTGCAGGATTACTGGGTTGATCTGTAGTGTCACGAAGTTGAGAAGTGGATGAAATTACCTCCAACTGTTTTTGAAGGTTTATGTTAGAGTTTCGCATGGTCAAGTTTTCTTCCTCTAAAGCTTGCAATCTCTCTTAGATCATGGCTAGTTGTAATGCTACTGGATCTGGTGTCTGCTCGTTGCTTGAAGCCATTGTGTTTCAGAAATTGTGGAATGAGAAATCTTTGCCTGCTATAAATCGCTAAGGCCTCACGGTGGGTGCCAAATTGTGGATGTTGGAATTCAGCCAATGTCCACAATTGAGAATTTGTTGGTTGGGGTACTAGCGATCCTGCAAAACAAAGGTAATGTGAGCGGGGAGTATACTACACACCGATGTGGTGGGTGCCGAGGACACTCCGATGCCCAAGTCAGTAGTATGAAATGAGTTGTAAATAAGTAAAATGTGAAAACAAGGTTTACTATTACCTTAACTTTCTTTGGGTGGCCGTGAGGGCGGTGGCAAGTGTTTAGGGAATGGAAAGTTCAGAGAACTTAAGTAAGAGAACAGAGACTTGAATATGAGAAGTAGTGCTTGCCTTCTTAATTTACAAATTATGTTGCTATTTATAGGATCAAAGACATTACCTTTCGAGTTCGCTATTGAGCTGTAGTTAGCAAAGATGGGCCTATAACGTGCTTAATGTTTCTACTTTCGGCGGAGGAATATAATTTGCACATGGAACATGTATTGTTGGAAAAGTATTTTGTCCTTAAGCTGGTGGCCTTGTCATAGTTTAATAATGCTAATCTTTCTGGGCTAGGTTCCTACTATTGGGCCTTACTTTCTGTTAGGCTTGAAGTGAAAAGTTGATTTTGCCCTTGGCCCAAATTTAGCTCGTACAATCCCTAACCTTAATTTTACAAAGCTAACTCCCGACTCATCAATTTTAAAAATCACAATTTGATGCATAAACCCTAATTTAAAAAAAAACTCTATTTTTTTTTTAATTTTTGTTAGTTTTACATCAAATTGCCCCTCTATAAATCTTACCCATTGCTCTAACAATATTTCTTTGTGATTAATTTATCAAAATAACACCAAATCTTTAAACCTAATTGATGAGCGGAAAATATATCAATATTTACCGCCCATTTTACCTAATATTTTGTTTAGTTTCTAGGGTTTGATGAAAGTTTTGATGTGTTTTGCAGATAAATAAAGTATCGGGACTTAATCGAATCAACTCGAGGCTAAAACAAAGAAATCTGGAGCAAAAAATGGCGAAAACAGAAATTTACTATTCGCGTCACGAAGTGCAGTCCTAAATTCCAATTTTTCGCAAGTTTGGTATTTTGGCCATAACTTTTTCATCCTATATATGATTGAGCTGATTCAAGTTCCAGATTAAAAAAGACACAAAGATCTACAACATTGAAGTTTTAAATATTTTCGAATTATGAAGTTTAGAAGACCGAAATTGATGAATAATCTTGTATATCTTGTGTGATTACTATAGTCATTTTCAAAATATAAAAAAAAATAAATAAAATAGAAATTGTCAAACTTCCACCAAACATTCTTGCATGTTTGGTGGAGGATTTGGTGCCATGTTTGGTGTCATGTTTGATGCCATATTTGGTGGAGCATTTGGTGGAAGCCTTTAGATTTGCCTATAAATACCAAGCTTAACTTTGTAATTTTTTCATGCTTTCTTTGGAGGAATTTCTCCATGAAAACCTAAAGGAAAGTATCTTGTATATTTATTTAAGTTTTCTTGTATTTTCTTTTTATTTAATTAATAAAATTTTGTATGTTTTCATTTTTAGCATGTGTAGGTAACTCTCTTCTGCTAGGGTAAAAAGTAAAGCTTTTATTGCTAATATTTAGATTAATCTCCCTTAATTATAATATGGAAATTATAATTTAACATTAAAGGTTATACCACCTTAATAACTGGTTTTATTTATTTGACATAATGTGACACCGCCTATATGGCCGGTCTTTATGTGACAGATGATTACCACCTATATGGCTGGTTTATGGACAAATAATAACACCACCTTCCTGGTCAGTTGGACTTAATTAAAATCTGACTTAATGAGGATACCGCATATATGGTCGGTTGGTAATATCACTGATAAATTCCATATTATAATAAGGGAGATATCTAAATAGAAGTAATAAAAGTGGATCCTCTAATCCCAACATTTTCTTGTACTTTTTCCTTTTTAATTTCCAGCATTTACTTTTCAACATTTTAATTTATGTCTTTTATTTCTAAGCTTTTACTAGTTGTAAATATGTGTCGTAGTTAAACTAGTTATCTGGGGTTATGATGATTTCCAATATCACTGGTTTATGAGGGGTTATTTTACGGTTTGGGTAATATAAAGGTTTATTTATTGAGCCTTAGTCTTAATGCTTCTTGTTAACTGGCCATTAATAAGATTGATCTGGTAAACTTAAAATAAACTTAGAAAAGAATTTTTAGGTTTAAACCTTAGACTCAATAACCCACAATCTTCATTGAGGATAAATAACCCTTTAATTGATTTCCTTACAAGATAGGAATATGCCTGTCGGGCGGGGGTAACCATAATTGGAACTTAATCTTAATGAATTCAAGTAATTTAGTTGACAAATGGATATGATTAATTGGGTTATACTAGATATTTATATCTGACCATCGGAAGAGGCTTTTGCAGGATTTCGTGTTCCAGGTTAATAAACCAATATAACCACTTCATCTTTTAAAGATATTGGAAGGATTCACAACCCTGGATAGTTTTTAAATTTGAATTTTCTTCAATCTACTTTTGTGCCATTTTATTTACTTGTTTTAGTTTAAAGTCACCATTCCAATCAAACAATCAATCTATTAGATACTAGTAATCATTTGGCTTCATAAAATTAATAGCTTAGGTATTAAGTCCTCGTGGGATCAATACTTTTTATACTACTTTAACGATACGTGCGCTTGCCTTATACACGTGTGATTACGCCGGGCAAGTTTTTGGTGCCGTTGCCGGGGACTTATTTATCTTTCACTATTAGTTTTGGGGTTAGATACTGTAACTTGTGTCTAATTTTCTTTTTATTTATTATTTCTGTTTTCTATTGTTTCAGGTTCTCACACACTACATGAGACGAACCAGAAGCTTTGAACTCCGACCACTTGACCCAGAGATTGAAAGAACCATCAGACAGTTGAGAAAGGAAAGGCAAGAAGGCCAAGAATCACTAATCAACATAGAACCTGAACCTTTAGAGGTTGCACCACCAATTCCCATTCGAGACATAACCATTCCAGTGGTTGACGACCTCATTTCCTGTATTGTACTTCCTCCCTTACCAGCAAATGTGTGTGACATCAAAACATGCATTCAGATGATACAGCAGTCAGTACAGTTTAGGGGGAATGCAACAAAAGATCCTAATATCCATATCAGCAACTTCTTGGAAGTTTGCGGCACTTTCAATTACAACCAAGTAGGTGAAGAAGCAATGAGACTGCGCGTTTTTCCATATTCCTTGAAAGACAAAGCTAAAGCTTGGCTACATTCATTACTGGCAGGTTCCATCATAACTTGGAACACTCTAGCCACTAAATTCCTTGCAAAGTATTTTCCACCAGCCAGAACTACAAAGCTGAGGAATGACATCACATCCTTTGTGCAACATGAATCGGAATCTCTCTGCGAAGCATGGGAAATGTACAACGATTTGCTCAAAAAATGTCATCACCGTGAGATCGCAAAATGGCAACAAGTCCAAACCTTCTACAATGGACTTTCTGGAATAATGAGAACCACAATTGATGCTGCTGCTGGAGGAACACTAATGACAAAAGGAGAAGATCAGGCCCGAGACTTAATTGAAGAAATGGCCAACAATAATTTTTTGTGGCCAATAAAATGGAGCATCATCCAAAGAATCGTAGGAATTTATGAAGTTGTAGCCAACACAGCACTGAATGCCAAGCTTGATATGATTTGCAAAAATCTGGAAACTCTTAACATGAAGGTTAATGCTGGATCCACAAGTTCACCATATGGAGGAACCCCAGAGGTAAAATCTTATAACCAACATGATGAGACGGTGAATTATGTTAACAA
Source organism: Zanthoxylum bungeanum (assembly GCA_019454045.1). Taxonomy (NCBI): domain Eukaryota; kingdom Viridiplantae; phylum Streptophyta; class Magnoliopsida; order Sapindales; family Rutaceae; genus Zanthoxylum; species Zanthoxylum bungeanum. The sequence continues at coordinate 98,392 of SKCR01024855.1, forward strand.
TTTCAATAGACAGGGGAACAATCTATATTCCAACACCTACAACCCATGGTGAAGGAATAATACCAATTTCGCATGGAGTAACAATTCAGGGTAAAGGAATAATCCACCATCTGGATTCCAACAGCAAAATAAGAGCCATGAGTATGAAAAAAACCAGGAATAGCAGAAGTACTTGCCCAGTTGAAAAAGAAATAAGAAAAATATGATGCTTTAGCAGCTAGGGTTCAGAATTAAGAAGCCAAATATGATATTGTGATTCAAAGTCAAGCATCATCCATGAAAACACTGGAGAGGCAAATTGGACAACTGGCCAATGCTCAGAGTTACAGACCATCAGGTAATCTTCCCAGAAACACAGAACCAAATCCAATGAACCGAGGGAAGGAGCAATGTCAAGCCATTACTTTAAAAAGTGGTACTGAAATCAACAAAGATGTTAGAATCAAGGCATCCATTGAAGAAGTTCCAAAAGAAACAGAGCAACAGATGGAGGAAAAAGAAGCAAAGGAAAAAGAACAAGAAAAAATCACTATACCTCCACCTTTTTCACAATGTCTCCAGAAAAATAAACTTGATAAACAGTTTTCTCGATTCTTGGAGATCTTCAAAAAGCTGTATATCAACATCCCATTTACAGAAGCTTTGGAACAAATGCCTAGCTATGTCAAATTCATGAAAGAGATTCTTTCACGAAAAAGAAGATTGGGAGATTACGAGACAATAGCATTGACAGAAGAATGCAGCGCTATCATCCATGGGAAGCTTCCCCCAAAGTTGAAAGATCCTAGCAGTTTCACCATTCCTTGTATCATAGGAGAGCATAACTTCGGTAAGGCTTTGTGTGATCTAGGTGCAAGTGTTAACTTGATGCCTTTTTTCTATTTTCAGGAAATTACATATTGGAGAAACAATGCCCACCTCAGTCTCTCTAAAACTTGCTGATAGAATGCTCGTATTTTCGAGAGGTGTAGTTGAGGATGTGCTGGTCAAGGTTGATAAATTTATTTTCCCAGCAGATTTTATTGTCATTGATATGTAGGAAGACGAAGACGTGTCGATCATCCTTGGGAGACCATTTTTGGCTACAGGTCGAACCATTATTGATGTATAAAAAGGAGAACTAACCATAAGGGTACAAGACTAAGAAGTAACATTCATAGGAGAGCATAACTTCGGTAAGGCTTTGTGTGATCTAGGTGCAAGTGTTAACTTGATGCCTTTTTCTATTTTCAGGAAATTACAGATTGAAGAAACAATGCCCACCTCAGTCTCTCTGCAACTTACTGATAGAATGCTCGTATTTTCGAGAGGTGTAGTTGAGGATGTGCTGGTCAAGGTTGATAAATTTATTTTCCCATCAGATTTTATTGTCATTGATATGGAGGAAGACGAAGACGTGTCGATCATCCTCGGGAGACCATTCTTGGCTACAGGTCGAACCATTATTGATGAATAAAAATGAGAACTAACCATAAGGGTACAAGACCAAGAAGTAACATTCAATGTTTTCAAAGCCATGAATTTCCGGATGACGAAAAGAATGAGGAATGTTTCAGACTTGATGTGATACATAGTACCATCCAGAACTCCAATGCAATGAAAAGTTCTACTGATAAACGTAAAGCATGTCAACTGTCTGTGGAGCCTGAAGATAATGTGTATTATGCACTGAAAAATCCTATTCTTGCACTATAACCAACAAAAGAGAAACAATTCCACCAACTCAACGAATTGGAGGAATTTCACATACATCATTTTGAGAATGCCAAATTGTACAAAGAAAAGGCCAAGAAGAGACATGATGAGAAGTTAGAGCGCAGACAACTAGAACCAGGGCATAGGGTACTGTTAAACAAATCAAGGTTGAAATTCTTCCAATAGAAGCCAAAATCACGGTGGTCAGGTCCATTCTTAATCACCAAAGTTTTACCATATAAAGCCGTTGAGTTACATGATCCCAACTCCAACAAAAGATTCAAGGTTAAAAACAAGCGTGTCAAGCACTACTGGGGAGAATTATTTGAGCGATAAAAAGAAAGTGTCACACTTTCAGTTCCAGCCTAATGTTCGAGCAGTCATGTCTTACTGACGACATTAAACTTAGAGCTAGCTGTGAGGCAACCCATGCAATTTGTGTCTATATTCAGATTTGGTGTGTTTTATTTTTGTATGTTTAATTGTGTAGGTAAAGTCACATTTCGGGATGGAATAAGTTCTCACAAATCTTCACACGCAATTTCCTTATCTCTCTCAAAAATCTCTGATGAAAGTCTACAAAGCTCGCTTGGAACGGATGAGAATGCTAATGATCAAAGGTATTCCTATTGACATTCGATGGATTCTTGAAGCACATGTCCGATTGGTAGGTGAGTCCTCTGACTCTTTTATTTCACATCTGCCTTGTTTAGGAATAAGCACATATGCTAAAAAGAGAAGAGCTAAAAGAATGGGTGTATGCTATAAATGTGCTCGTATGTTTTGTGATACTTGTTGTCGTTCTTTAGGAATGACGTCTGATAATCGTGAAGATAAGATTAATTTCATTAGGGATGGCTTGAGTAAGGAGTCTTTGGATGACATATCTAAAACAATTGAGACGCATCCCAGTGGATATGTGTATCATGAATTCGCGTGTTATATACACAATTCCAAAAAGAAAGACAACAGTTAAATCTCGGGAATCTGACTAAAAAAAACCATGTTTTCCAATTTATAAGAAAATTGGATGGGAAGCTTGTCCCTGACGCATAGACGTCAATCACGCCGTAAATTATTGTAAATATTATATCTCTTTATCTTTTCCTAATAATCGTGATTTGTTTTGTTATTTTCTTTTATTTTCTTCGACAGGATCCAGACGTTTTTTGACTTTCACGATTTATTTTACCGTTTAGCTAATAATTATCATTTGGCAGGTACTAGTGCTATTATTACTCACCCCTTTTTCAGGTTCTATAAATTCAACTCATCATCGTACTCTTGAAGACATCCAGATTTGAGAAATAAATACATAAAAAAAAATGTAAGCTACTTCAAGGAGACGATTGAAAACATCTGTGTGTTTTGCGACACTAGTGTTGGTACTAAACCAGTATTCATAGCGACAGCACAAGAATTGGGTCGAGTTATAACTAAATGGAATATGCACTTAATATATGGTGGTGGCAATCTTGGATTAATGGGGACCGTTTCAAAGGTCGTACTGGAAAGAGGCAGTCCCGTTTTGGGAATCATCCCAAAACCCTTGGCGGAGGCAAATCTTATTGGACCATTAAATGGAGAGGAACTGATCGTGCCAGGAATGTTCGAGCGACTCGTGGAAATGATTAACTGTGTTGATGCTTTTATTGCTCTACCAGGTGGCTTGGGCACGATGGAGGAAATTTTTACAGTGCTATATTGGGCAAACCTGAACATGCACCAGAAACCGCTTGGACTGTTAAACGCTGATGGATTTTATGAGTTTCTTTGTGTATTTCTCGGTGATGCCCTAAGAAATGGATTCGTGTCAAAACCTGTAAAAGAACTCATTTTCACTGCCAGATCTGTCCAGGATTTAATTGACCAAATCTTAGCCTTTGAACCACAAATTGACCCAATCATTTCCAAGATAAAATGGTCTGACGATGATCGTGGTAAGAAGCGTCGGATAAATCTGGATCTCAACCTTTAATTTTCCTTTTATAATTTCAGCTAACTAGGTATTATCTTCTAAACGCTTCTTCTACTTTTTAAGACATTGGGGACAATGTCTCATTTAGGTTTGGGGGAGGGGAATAGTTAAATAGTATCTTATTTTTATTGTGTTTTTTTTTTTCGATTTTTATCAAAAATTTTCGAAAAAATTAAAAAAAAAATATAAAAAACTTTTATAAAAAAATCAAAAATATTATATATATATATATATATTTTGTGTTTTTAATTTGATTAATCAGGTGAAATTGGTGTGAGATAGATGTGTAAGGAATTTTCATTCCTGAGACGTATCTCAACCTATTTCGTAACATGTTAATTTTTGTTTATTTCCTTTTGAATTATTTAATTTATGAATTCTCCTTAATACTAACTAAATTGGATCTTCATATGCTCAGCTGACAGGTATTATCAACATACATGGTAACATACAACCATGAGTTGTAATTGAAAAGTTTGTAATATTTCGTGCTCTAGTTTAATTGCAGGAATCATTTACAAAAAAGGGATGGAATACAAAAAAAAATGTGTATAAAAATAAAACATATGAGATCCGAGTCATTAAGTCTGTAGAGGTGTTTTAACACCAAGTGCCCTAAAACCAACTGGTTTGGGAGTCACTGGCCTAAAGCTCGCTACATGGATTGAAGATGTTACAAAAAATATATATTTATTTGAAGTCCGAGTAATTAAGTCAGTAGGGGTGTCTTAACACCTAGTGCCCTAAAGCCAACTGGTTTGGGAGTCACTAGCCCAAAGCTCGTTACATGGATGGAAGATAAAAGCTCGTTACATGGAAAGAAGATAATAAAAAAAATACAAAAGTGTTCCATTGCTAATAAAAAGGTGTGAAGTCCGATATAACTTTAGGACAAAAATATTACCCTCTTATCAACTACACTTGTGAATATTGTGGGCACAATGATTTGATTAATACTTTGTTGGCTGTGTATATGAAGAATGGTAAAAATAATCGGAGAATTTACTTATTTGGTAATTTAGAAAGAAAGAAAACAACTAGTAGCTTGGATAAGATGTTTCACCTGTTTAGTCACTAATTTCTTTATTCAATTTTATCTTGTCTTTTAGCTTTTATGTGCATTTGTTTTACTATGTTTTTACTTTTTTAAAACATTTGTGGGTATCGTTGCTGTAAGCCCTCACGAGACTACAACTCGTCCACTATGGACACCTATGGGTTTAAAGACTTGTTGCATACGCTAGATGCAACCGTGATCTCTACGAAAATGGCTTAGTTAAATTTCATTTTAAAGATGTTTATGTATTTTATTTTGTTATTTTTCTCGAGGACTAGCAAAATGTTAGGTTTGAGGGTGTGATGAGCGGAAAATATATTAATATTTACCGCCCATTTTACCTAATATTTTGTTTAGTTTCTCGGGTTTGAAGAACGTTTTGATGTGTTTTTATGTGTTTTACAGATAAATAAAGTATAGGGACTTAATGGAATCAACTCGGGGCTAAAACAATGAAATCCAGAGCAAAAAATGGCGAAAATGGAAATTTACTATACACGTCACGAAGTGCAGTCCTAAATTCCAATTTTGTCCAAGTTTGGTATTTTGGCAATAACTTTTTCATCTGATATCCGATTGAGCTGATTTAAGTTCCAGATTAAAAAAGACTCAAAGATCTACAACTTTGAAATTTTAAATATTTTCGAATTCTGAAGTTTACAAGACAGAAATGGATGAATACTCTAGTATATTTTGTGTAATTACTACAGTCATTTTCAAAATTTAAAATAAAAAAAAATATGGCCAACTTCCACCAAAGCCATGTTTGATTCCATGTTTGGTGCCATGTTTGGTGCCATATTTGGTGGAGCAATTGGTGGAGAAATTGGTGGAAGCCTTTAGATTTGCCTATAAATACCAAGCTTAACTTTGTAAATTTTTCATGCTTTCTTTAAAGGAATTTCTCCATGAAAACCTACAGGAAAGTATCTTGTATATTTATTTAAGTTTTCTTGTATTTTCTTTTTATTTAATTAATAAAATTTTGTGTGTTTTCATTTTCAGCATGTGTAGGTAACTCTCTTCTACTGGGGTAAAAGATAAAGCTTTTATTGCTAATATTTAGATTAATCACCCTTAATTATAATATAGAAATTATAATTTAACATTAAAGGTTATACTGCCTTAATGACTGGTTTTATTTATTTGACATAATGTGACACCGCCTATATGTTAGGAAGCAGCCGCGAGTGCGCAGCAGAAAATCAAAATTTCGATGCCGACATCCCAATGCCCAAGACCTATTTGTTTTGATTATTCTACAAGCCTAGGCATGTTACTATATATTCTAAGCATAAAAACTCATAAAACATGCAAAGAACATAAACCTAAACATGTTAACTATCATAAGAACTCTAATTAAAATAAAGAAAGAAAAAGACTTACTTGAACCGAAGACTCCTCCAGTCCTCCCTCCAATCTACAAGCTTTTCTCGAACTCAGCAAGCTCTTCCACGTTCTAAAGAGCCACCAAAGTGTTGGGTTTCTAAGATGTCCCAAGATCATTTAAGCAATGAAACATGTGAATACTCAAAGAAGAATTTACGGAATAATACTCACTTTGATCGGATATTGGATGCGTCAAATACAAAACTTTCCTCCTTGAAGTTTCGGCCAAGGTCTCATTTGAATGTGAAATCCAAGCTCCAAGCTTTTGAGTTGATTCCAAGCTCAATGATACGTTTCCCTATCACCTTAGATGATTCCTTGAATGTGCTAGCAATAAGAAAATTTGCAATAAATTTCCTTGTTTCTTCCTTGTTGTATTCGGCCAAAGAATAAAATATTGGAGATATTAATTTTTGTTCAAAAACCGTGAATGAGAGGGGATGAGATGAAGTGAAGTTGACTTGTTTTAATTGCAAAAACAAAAACAAAGATATACCAAACCATGTTTTGGTAAAAGGTCAATCATTCCATCAACTTGGAGTGTAGAACAAGTCTTCACTAACCCACCAAAACACATCACCATAAAGTTAACTAAAGTGACAAGTGATGTGACATGTGGGCCCCACTTGAATTCAAAATCCGAGTGGACGAACTTCCGTTGCGACGTAATTAAATCAAATTTAATTAAATAATTATGCCTAGCAAAATTACTATTCATGTCGCTCGCGAATTAATTCTAAATTAATTCATTTGCCAGAATTAAAATCCAATTTTAATTCCGCGTCGAAATCTAATTTCGTTTAATATATCGAATATATTATTTTATCGATTAATTCCAAATTAATCGTTCTCTCTCTTCAAATAGTATTTTATTCTAGATAAAATCTCTCCGTAATTAATCATAGATTAATTATGTTCGAATCATACGTCATCGGTGAATCTTCGGGAAGCGACCCATGAGATCCCTGGATATGTTGGCAGTAAATCCGGTCGTCGGACTATCCGAACACGTGCGTACCTAGTACTACGTTTTTACCGATTTACGAGACATGGTTGGCTTCTAGCAAAGCACCGTGCCTACCCAATTCTCCAGAAATATTTTTAAAGGAATATATAATCTATGTCAGGCATAGTAGACGTAGTATTGCGTATTGCGATCTAGTATCAGATGTCACATGCAAGGCCTGGAGCTGGAATAGTGTCTGCCCCGTACGAAGCATATATCGGATTACAAGCAACTAGTCTTTTTAATCGGATAATCATGACCTTGTCATATTATCCTGATGGTTGTAACCAATTAGAGTACCAGTTTTGTATCCTTGCGTGATCATCATCTCCATATGACTGAAGTGATACTTCCGTCTTGACATCACACCCAATACACTACGATTCTCAATAAATGCAGAAGAGGTGTACACAGAACCTTTTAAAGTCCTGGACGACCAAAACCAAAGCGTATTGATTGTCGCAAGTACTAGCGATGCAAGTCTCAGGTTAAGACCAAATACACCTACCCTGATGCCGATTCCCATAGACACATAGTCATACTACCAATGGGATTCCGCAGGGTCTATCTAGAGTGAAGCTGTTTCCGTACCATCGGTAAACACAACCTCCTATCACACTTGCATAAGTATCCAATACTTAAATATATGAGAACTATCCTGTTACATTTCCATAACACGCACAAGTGCAATACTAGTCTATTCCGCATTATCGATGTCCAGTCTCGATAATACTACGACTAGGGATGTTTAATGTTTAACCTTTATGGATTGATATTGTCTCATATCTTATAATCCGGAACTAATCATAAGGACTTTTATCATTTATATATTTAAGTAATCAAATTACAAAATGATAAAATGCAATTTCTATTGTCACATAGTTAATTTGTAAAAAACCACAATGTCTTTTACAAATAGTGACGCTATCGGTCATAATTATCCAACAATCTACCACTTGGCCTATAGACAGTCACTCAATCATCTAACACCTGAACTATTACATGTCGCTCAAACTTTTGTTGAGGAATAGCTTTCGTCAGCGGATCTGCAATGTTGTCCCCTGATACGACCTTCTCGATCTTCACATCGCAATGATGTATGATCTCACAAATTAGATGGAAACGTCGAAGAACATGATTGGATCATTGATAAGACCGCGGTTTCTTAGCCTGCGCTATAGCCCCGTTATTGTCACAATACAATGGAACGGGCTCAGCTGCTAACAGAACTACTCCTAATCCAATTAGGAATTTACGGATCCAAACTGCCTCTTTTGCTGCTTCAGCTACAGCAATGTACTCCGCTTCAGTTGTTGAATCGGCAACAGTCTCTTGCTTGGAAGATTTCCAGCTTACTTCTTCGTTATTCAAACAAAATATGTACCCGGATTACGACTTGCAGTCGTCTTTATCGGTTTGGAAACTTGCATCGGTAAACCCAGTTACCTCAAGTTCTCCATCTCCATAGATTAAGAAAGTATCCTTAGTTCGTCTAAGATACTTAAGGATATTCTTAACCGCCATCTAGTGACCATCACCTGGATCGACCTGATAGCGACTACACATGCTTAAAACATACGAGACATCAGGTCGCGTACATATCATGGCATACATGATCAATCTGACTGCCGAGGCGAACGGTATCCAACTCTGTTGTCTCCCTCATCTTGAGTTTTAGGACACATGTCCTTAGATAGAGTGACGCCATATGACACTGGCAACAGTCCCCTCTTGGACTGATCCATGTTGAATCTCTTCAACACTTTGTCAATTTACGTGCTCTGGGAGAGTCCAAGCAGCTTTCTAGATCTATCCCGGTAGATCTTTATTCCTAGAATAAAGGCTGCTTCTCCCAGATCCTTCATGGAGAATTTTAATGAAAGCCAAGCTTTCACCGACGTTAACATGGGAATGTCATTGCCAATAAGCAATACATCATCAACGTAAAGGACAATGAATGTCAGTGCGCTCTCACTAACCTTTTTATATACACAAGGATCATCCTCATTTTGAACGAAATCATGTTCTTTTTTTATCTCATCAAAACGTTGGTTCCAAGAATGCGATGATTGCTTCAATCCATAAATTGATCGATTTAACTTACAAACCTTGTTGCCAGTCTTGGTACGAGAAAATCGTCAGGCTGTTACATATAAACATCCTCCAAAAGGTTTCCGTTAAAGAAAGCGGTTTTGACGTCCATCTGCCAGATCTCGTAATCGAAATATGCAGCAATAGCAAGCATTATCCGAATGGATTTAATCATGGCAACGGGTGAAAAAGTTTCGTTGTAATAGACACCACGTCGTTGACGATACCCTTCGCTACAAGCCTAGCTCTGTACGTTTGTACGTTGCCATCCATCTCAGTCTTCTTCTTGAAGACCCATTTGCAACCAATAGGCTTTACGCCTTCTGGTGCATCAACCAGTGTCCAAACTTGGTTGGTGTACATGGAATCCATTTCAGGAATTCATGGCATCTTGCCATAAACGGTGTCGATACCTTGTATCGCTTCCTCATACGTAGCCGGCTCATCTTCCTCAATAAGATTAATATCCACATGAGGTGAGATCAGAAACCCATACCTCTCAGGTTGTTTTCTGACTCTTTCCGACTACGACGCGGTCCTTGTGTATTCGAAGATTGTGGTACAGTCTCATCCCTGATGGACTGTTCATGTTCCGTTAAGGATTCTGTGCCAGGAACAATATCACTCCGATTTTCATCGAAATCTACTTTCCTCCCACTTATCACTGCATTTAGGAATTCCTTTTCAAGGAAAACCGCATGTAGAGCAACAAATACTTTGTTCTCTTGTGGGTGATAGAAGTAATATCCTTTGGTTTCTTTAGGATATCCTACAAATAGGCATTTATCCGATTTGGGTTCTAATTTGGTACCTTCCAAACGTTTGACGTATGCCCAGCAACCCCAAATCTTCAGGAATGAGAAACCCAGTTTCTTTCCTGTCCATATTTCATACGGAGTCTGTTGAACAGACTTTGAAGAAACCTTATTCAAAATAAGTATTGCACTGTTCAATGCATATCCACAGAAGGAAATAGGTAGCTCTGTGCGACTCATCATAGACCTTACCATGTCTAACAAAGTTCGGTTTCTCTGTTCGGACATACCGTTTAATTGCGGTGTTCCGGGAGGAGTCCACTGTGAAAGAATACCATATTCTTTCAAGTAATCAAGAAATTCATTGCTTAAGTATTCGCCACCACAGTCCGACCGTAATGTCTTAATACTTTTGCCGGTCTGTTTTTCTACTTCGTGTCGAAACTCTTTGAATTTCTCAAAGGTTTCCGACTTGTGTCTCATAAGATACACATAACCATAATTCGATGCATCATCCATAAAGGTTACGAATTATTCATATCCACCTCTAGCCTGCCTAGACATGGGCCCACATACGTCACTATGAACGAGGGCTAACAGTTCGGTGGCACGTGCACCTTTACCGCTAAAAGGTGATTTAGGCATCTTGCCTAATAAACAAGATTCGCAGACGTCATATGAATTTGGATCAAATCCGTCCAAGTACCCACTCTTCGAAAGTGTGGATATAGGTGTCTTGTTTATGTGTCCCAGACGAAAATGCCACATGTAAGTTTCATCTTTGTTACTTACTTTAAGCCTTTTGTTTGTTACATTATATGTTTGAGATTGATTTATATTTAAAATATAAAGACCATTATTTACATCAGCAGTGCAAATGTCCATATCATTTTTATACATAAAACACCTAGTGTTTCTAAATACAAAAGTGTACCCACATTGGGCTAACATAGATACAGAAATAATATTCCTAGTCAAACTAGGTACATAATAACAGTCTGTAAGTTTAAGTACATGCCTCGAGGGCAGTTCCAAAACAAAAGTGTCAACGGCCAAAACGGCGACTCGTGTCCCATTTCCAACGCGTAGGTCAATCTCTCATGAGGCCAGTCTCCTACTAATCTGCAGATTCTGCACATCAGTACATATATGAGTACCACAATCAGAATCAAAAATCCAATTTTTAAAACTAGTAGTAGATATGTTTATTTCTATAACAAACATACCTGAAGCCTGTGCCTTGCCCACTTTGATTTCCTTCATGGGTGCCTTGTACTCGCGGCAGTCACGCTTCCAGTGACCCCGCTTCCCGCACTGCAGACATACATCTTGGGATTTTTCCTTACCCTTCCCAGAAGGTTTTGACGATTTGGCCTTGCCTTTCTTCTTCTTCTTCTTCTTTACACCTCCAGTCGCCTTGGGCCAAGCCCTTGGAGTCTGAGAAGTTGAAGTGAAATGCGCCTCGCACTTCTTGCCCTTTAGGAGCTCTTTTTCTGCTTCGCACAGTATGGACATCAACTCTCCAAGAGTTTGGTCTTGGTTCAACATATTGTAGTTCATGATGAACCCACTCCGAGTGTCGGGGAGAGACTGTAGGATCAAATCTACTGAAGTCTCAGCCTCGAAGACAATGCCCATCTGTCCCAGTTGCTCAATGTCAGCAATCATTTGTGACACATGGTCCTCAACAGACGTACCCTCTGACATGCGAGCGCGGAAGAGCTTCTTCTGCAACTCATATCTTTGCGATCTAAGATTAGATCGGTGAAGATCATACAAATTCGCCATCATCTCATAGGGATCCAATCCCTTATTTTGACGACGAAATTGCATAGTCATAGCAGCAAGCATTACCGATTGAGCAGTCGCATTGTCATCGCTATGAGTCTTCCAAAGCTCTAGCTCAAGCAACTGATCAGGTCGGGGCTTAGGCCCAAGAGGTCTCTCTATAGTGTAGAGTAACTTCTCAGATCCCAGGACAATCCTAAGATTCATGTCCCAATCTTGGAAGTTTGTGCCATTAAAGACATTATCGCCCATGAAAATATCCCTAATGCTTAACTTTCATGTCATCTTAATCGCAATAGTCCAACTATTCAATTAACGATGTAGGGTACAGTCTAACTGTTACAAGAAAAATAATAAAATATTAGTCCAACTAATAAATATAATTGACGAAATAATTTGAAAGCGCGTAAAGCTAAGTATTTGAACGAAATTGCAAATTCAATACTAGCCTCCCACTATTTCTCGGCGAGCCTCTAACCCTCTGTTGAGTACTTGGGAAACCTAGTTTCCTAGTGGGCTAAGATCCCGTTAAATAACATACAATCTTGACTTTGGCCAACAAGCTGTATGATATTTATCTAGGTAGATCTCTAATATCAATTGGATCTCATCCAATTCCTAGATCTGGTAGGTAGACCTCCAAGTCCGAAATATATATACAATATATATGTCAATATATCCAATATATATTCCTAACCTTTTTCCTCTGAATCAACTAAGCCTTGGCTTTGGCACAACAAGCTTAATGATTCCAGTTAAGCGGAACCCATTGACTTTGGAAAGCTTCGTAATCGATGCGATGGACAAGAAATGATTTTGACTTTGGCCAATAAATCACAACTTGGACAAGACATACGATATGGAACAAAGCCTTCATGATTCAAACACATCCGCGATGGACAAAGGTATTGACTTTGGCCAACAAACCAGTGCCAATCTTGGATCTTGAGAATGAATACTCAATGGAAGGAAAACGCTTAATATTTATTGAGGGTTTTTTCGCGTAAATTGGCAACCAATTTATTATCTTTGAATAGGTCTCATCATACACCCTTAAGCATGCATTATAAAAGCATAATAAGGCGCGGAAATAAATTAATAATGATATGCAGATGGATATCTCACAGATTGTTCCTAGAACAAATCAATTCATTTCCTCTCCCGGGCTAGCACTATTCTTACTTCTACCCAATTACATAATACAATTAAAGAAACCTCATTAACATTGAGGGGAATTAGGTGAGAAGAGAATTACAAAGAATCGAGAGATAAGGCTGGACACGCAGGTCCAATTTAATAAATTCTAAATTTACAACAATTCGCCTCTCGTGGTATATAGGATGGAAACCCGGACATAAATTTCATAGCCGATTCCGAATGGACGGTAGTATGATCTATACTCGGGATACAACTCCACGTACCACTTGAGTAAACGGCGCATATTTCGTTTTATGTTGTTTTGATTTGTTTATTATTCGCTACTTAATTTCTGCATGTTATTTTTTTGTAAGCGCATGGGCTTAGTAAGTGAGATTAAAGGTTCTCTATGTTGAGGGATTAAAAGCCTTTACCACGATGCTTTGCCACGCCGGATGATGTATATTCGATTGGATGTAAGATGTGTTCAATCGGGTATACGAAATCCGATATTGTTATCTTTATTTTTATATGAATTTTTTGATAAAGCGCATGGGCTTAGTAAGTGAGATTAAAGGTTCTCTATGTTGATGGATTAAAAGCCTTTACCACGATGTTTTGCCACGCCGGATGATGTATATTCGATTGGATGTAAGATGTGTTCAATCGAGTATACGAAATTTGATATTGTTATCTTTATTTTTATATGCATTTTGTGATAAAGCGCATGGGCTTAGTAAGTGAGATTAAAGGTTCTCTATGTTGAGGGATTAAAAGCCTTTACTACGATGCTTTGCCGCGCCGGATGATGTATATTCGATTGGATGTAAGATGTGTTCAATCGGGTATACGAAGTCCAATATTGTTATCTTTATTTTTATATGCATTTTTTTGATAAAGCGCAAGGGCTTAGTAAGTGAGATTAAAGGTTCTCTATGTTGAGGGATTAAAAGCCTTTACCACGATATTTTCCGCGTCTTTCATCTATTGATTGCATCATCTATCTTTGTCTTGGCTCGATCTATTATCATTTGTGTACCCATGTTATGATAGCATTTGGGCATTATTCCTCGTGGTATATAGGATGGAAACCCGGACATAAATTTCATAGCCGATTTCGAATGGACGGTAGTATGATATGTACTCGGGATACAATTCCACGTACCACTTGGAAAAATGCCCACGTGTGTGTTTGTGTCAATATTAGTTATCTTCTTTTGCATCACATCATAGCATGTTTACTTTAATGTTTAATTGCCTCCTTAATTGTCTTTTTGCATTATGTACCTAGTTGACTCTCTTATTTATGCATGAATATGTAATGGCTATTTATTTATGTTTCCGCATGTATAAGTATGGTATGTTTATGAAATTACATGTTCGCCATTATTTGATTCGCTTTTATGTGTGCTTGTGTGATTATTGTGCGCTTGCGCTTTCATGATTACAATATGCTTATGAAGTTGTATGTTTGTCGCTACTTTGATTCACTTTCGAGCATGCAGACTTAGATGTAAGATATACGCAAATTTATGTGTAAGTTTTATTTTCGTGCATATGAGCTTAGAAGCATAATACTCTTGGAAATAGGTGTTACTTAGGCTTGATTAAATTATTGCACAAATCCTTTCATTACAAGTGATATAAGTAAGGGACCATCCCGAACCCAACGGTTTGAGGTCTTCCCTTGCGAGGGGTGAGTGCGGCCTCAAATCTCATTTTCCCGGTTCACACCGGGTGGCGACTCCATTATTCTCTGGTTTAGTCCCCCGCGGGCTACTCCGTACCCCCAACTAGGCCGCGAGCCTGGGACAGCATGCATCGCTCAGTTTCTGTGGCCTACAGTTTGGCGACTCCACTGGGGATAGAGAATCGGCCCCGAAATATTGTCTTGTAATGTTTGGATTTGTGCTTTAATTAACCGTGTCTACAGTGGGTAAAATGGGGGTTTGATCAAAGACATTTTAAGGCTAGGTAATGGTTTGTTGTCTTCCTTCACTCACTACCTTTCTAGAAGGAAAATCTGTGAAGGAACCTAGATAATCATCTACTCGTAGCCTACTGTGCTGGACTAATTTGGAGGACTCGTTGTTTATTCCTGACACTAACCGATAAGAGCCTAAGAGGCTTGGGTACTTAAGAGAGCCTCGCTCCACCCTCCCTCTGGGGACTCTACAACGGGAAGTCCATTTGACAGTCAGTCACACACCATGACTCATTGGCACGTACCTTAAGGTATAAAAAGGTGCGCTCACTTGGTCGCTCGAACCCTTGAGTGGGGAGACCTAGTTGTGGGCAATCCTTCACCAGCGAGAGTTTTTGTCTATACTCACGTACACCCACCCATAGACCGGAGTTGTATGGCCAAAGTAGCAACTATTTCCTTGAGTATGTGCTTATGGACCATCGTCATTTGGACGCAGTTGGGCTTCTTGTCAGAAATGCGAACTTGTTGGGCCATTTAAACTGGGACGAGTTCGTATCCTATGACAATTGGGCCAAAAGCTTCTGAAATGTCAATGGGCCACTCTGTAGAACTTATTACTTTATGCTTGAATCATCTTGTTATGCTTGTGTTTAGGAACATTGTCATTTGGATCCATTCGGACCTTTTATCATGGGATATGGGCTTGTTGGGCCATTTAAACTGGGACAAGAACGTATCTTATGGTGATCGGGCTAAAAGCTTACAAAACGCCAATGGGCCATTATATGTTTGTGTTTAGGAACATTATCATTTGGATACGGTTGGACTTCTTACCGTGAGATGTGAACTTGTTGGGCCATTTAAACTGGGACGAGTTCACTCCTATGACAGTTACCCCAAAATCTTCCAAAATGATGATGGGCCGATTTGTGTGAAAATTTTAATAAGTTGATATATTCATTGTATCGCATTCATCTCATTCATCTCATGCATACATATATTCTGTTAACACCCTCTATGTCTCTAAAAGACATCATAGATTCCCGTTGGGTTAGGGAAGATGGAAGACTCACTAAAAGACCGGTAACAGATATGAGTACATCCGATAACGAGGTATCCCGGATAGATCAGTTGGAAAACGGTCTCGCCAAAATTACTGAACAGTTGCAAGCGTTGACTACTGCTGTAGCTGGTATGGTTGTACCCCGTACTGGGGGGAGTTCTGAGAACGTGAGGCGTGAGGAGCCTCCGAATGGGTTGGGGGATGATATCCCCACTTTTGATGACGACATGGCAGAGTATGCAACATGCAGAGTGATTGGGTCTCAGGCAGAATTTCAGAAGCTTCGGGATCATGTTGAAACAGTTACCCACAAAATGAGGGGTAAACATGAAGAGTTGTTAGATTATGAGGCAATGACCTTTGAGGAACAGTTGCATGTTCAGTTCAAGATGCCGGATATGGCTAAGTTCAACGGGAATGGGGATCCGAGGGTTCATCTCCATCAGTATGTATCATTTATGAGTTCTGTGGGTTTGATAAAGCGACAGGTGCAGAAGATGTTTGAAATGTCACTCGAGGGGGCACCGATGGTATGGTATCACAGCCTTGAGAAGAAAGTAAGGGAAGATTGGAGGGAATTGGCTGATGCATTCCTAAAACAGTATGTCACGGACTTGGAGATAGATCTATCACTCCGTGATCTAGAGAACACCAGGCAGAAACCGAAAGAGAGTTTCAAAGAGTATGTGGACCGCTGGAGAAGCCAGCTCTTAAAGATGCAGACCATGCCCTCAGAGAAGGACCAGATAAAAATGATCATCAAGGGCACCAAACCCTCCATCTATGGGACGCTAAGGAGGATGACCTCCATGATTACTGATTTTCGACAGTTGAGGGAAACTATCATGGATATTGAGGAAGAAGAGGCCGAGAATAGAAAATTATATGGTTTGAAAGGAAGCCCATTGGGGGGACATCGGGAACAAAGCCCGTTTCTGCTGAGATTGCCGCTATCCGAAATCGGAGATTCTCCAACTTGGGTAGACCCTTGTCTAAAGTATTAGAGAAATTGAAGAGACAAAGACTTCTGAAACCCCTAGAAACCAAACCACTCCCAAACCCTCCACCACCACATCTCAACCTAAACCAATATTGCCAATTCCACCAACACAAAGGCCACGATACCGACAACTGTGCCCGACTCCGCCATGAAATCCAAGACCTTATAGACTCCAAAAAGATACCCGACCCTGAAATAGAACGCCCCAACACACACCAGAACCCTTTACCAAATTACCACTCTGTCCTACCACCAACCTATATGATAAACTCTGGCCTACCCGAGAACCTTGTCCTCAAATCCTTTGACCTCCAAGCCGTTTGCCTTGGGATTTGGGATAGTAACAGCGAAGATGAAACAGAACAGGGGAAAAGTTTCTGGGCAGATTTCTCTAGTAGTGATGAAGAAGAAGTGAGGGGAATGACACGTAGCGGTCGTTTCTATAATGATATGGTAGAAAGGGGGAAGTAAGTATTAACAGATGGCAAAGAAGTGATTAAGAATACAGAGATTACTGAGGGAGATACAGTGCTGAGGCAGTTGAAAAAAACCCGGGCACAGGTCAGCATCTGGGAATTATTGTGTTCATCACAGGAGTACAGGCAGGCTATGTTTGAAACCTTGAGCAAAATAGTGGTATCGGAGGATACTAATCCGGCGATGTTTGTGGGATCAGTACCGAAGGAAATTTTGCAAGCAATCACTTTTTCTGAGGAAGAACTCACGGATGAAGGGAGAAACCATAATAGACCTTTGTTCATCATGGCCGAAGTAAAAGGTAAGAGAACATCATGTGTGATGGTGGATGACGGCTCGTCTATCAATGTGTGCCTGTTGAAGATTTTGGCAAAGCTGGGTATGAAAGCAACGGATTTGGACCCCTCCAGTATGACCATCAAAGCTTATGATGACAGCAAACGAGGAGTTGATGGTACTTTTTTGGCAGTGGTCAAAGTGGGCCCAATTGAAGACGAAGTTGAGTTCACGATGTTGGACATTCTGGCTAATTTCGCTTTATTGTTGGCAAGGCCTTGGTTTCATAAACTTGGGGGCGTGCCTTCCACTTTGCATCAAATGATTAAGTTCTCGTATGAGGGAGAGATTGTTACCATCCGAGCTGAGATAGATAATGTTGTGGCTGCCTTGGAGATACAACCTTTCACGAAGTTTCAGGTGTCAGCAACTTTTGAGGAATGGGTGGATTATAGGGTGGCTATGATCATGAAAAAAATGAAGTTTGAGCCGGGTGAAGGTTCAAAATTGCCAGATTTCAGAGGACAGACTACTCTGAAGGTTTGTGATACACATCTGATGAAGAAAAGCCGAAGGTTAAGAAGAAAGGTCTGAAGCTCATGGAATGTTTTGTGAAGGCTTCGGGGTATCAATGAGAGCCTGAACCGGTGGAAGTTAATGGGATAGTGGTACCTGGATTTGAGATTTTCCAGGATATGCTGGGTAAGAATCTGATGATGGAAGAAATTGTGAAGAAGGAAGAAAAGAATTGGGAGGAAGAACTGATGAAGTTGGAGAGCCTGACTCCTGAAGAGGATAAATAGCCTGAGAAGAACCAAGTTGCAGAGGAAGAAGTGTCTGTAGAAGATGAGGACATTTATCTTCCTGATTTATTTGAGTGTACCCCCATATTTATTAGCAATAAAGACAATCATTTCGCTTATTTTCCTGAGTCTATTTCCTCTAACTTGCATGACTTGAGTATATTTGATATCAGCTCCACCAAAACAAATGCATTTAACCTTGGTACACCTGAGAGTCCTAAGGAAATTATGATTGCAAGTGAAGTTACCGCTGAAGAGCGAGAGAAATTAGAAGAAGTATTGGTCAGATATGCCAAAGTGTTTGCTTGGTCCTATGAGGACATACCTGGGGTAGACAGAAACATTGCCCAGCACACAATACCAACTTATCCGAATATGAGGCCGGTGAAATAGAAACTCTGATAGATGAGACCAGAATGGGCTGAGAAAGTCAGAGAGGAAGTTAAGAAACAGATAGATGTGGGGTTCTTGGAAGTAGTGCAGTATCCTGAGTGGTTGGCTAATATTGTGCCGGTGCCGAAGAAAGACGGGAAGGTCAGAATGTGTGTGGACTACAGAGATCTCAACAAGGCTTACCCGAAAGATGATTTTCCTCTACCGCATATAGACGTATTGGTTGATAGTGCGGCTTGATCTGCTATGTATTCATTTGTAGACGGGTTTTCAGGTTACAATCAGGTTCTTATGGCTGAGGAAGACAAACACAAGACTGCCTTTGTTACCGAGTGGGGTACTTATTGTTATAAGGTGATGCTGTTTGGGCTGAAGAATGCCGGAGCTACTTATCAGCGGATGGCCACTACACTATTCCATGACTTGATGCATAAAGAGATTGAAGTGTATATGGATGACATGATGGTGAAATCAGAGACAAGAGTTGGGCATATTGAAGCACTGGAAAGGTTCCTTCACAGAGTTGACAAATACAACCTGCGGCTAAATCCCAAGAAATGTGTTTTTGGGGTGACATCAGGAAAATTGCTGGGACATACAGTGGGAATGGGAGGAATAGAGGTAGACTCTGAAAAGATCAAAGCAATCACAGAAATGCCAGCACCGAAGACCGAGAAGGAAGTCAGAGCATTCTTGGGGAAGATTCAGTATATCAGTCGGTTCATCGCCAAGTTGACGTCAGTATGTGAGCCTATCTTCAAACTGTTAAGAAAATATCAGCCGATAAAATGGAATGAGCAGTGTCAAGTAGCCTTCGACAAGATCAGAGAGTACTTGGTAAAGCCTCATGTATTGAAACCTCTGAGGCCGGGCAGACCTTTGATATTGTACTTGGCCATAGAATCAGAAGCACCAGGGGCAATGATGGTACAGGCAGATGAGACAGGGGTAGAACATGCAGTCTATTATCTGAGTAAGAAGATGCTCCCGTATGAGGCTCGTTATCAAGAAGTAGAGAAGATATGCCTCGTAGTGGTATGGGCTTCCAGAAAATTACGGCATTATTTCCAGTCTTACAAGATCCGGGTAGTGGCAAAGGAGAATCCTCTGAAATATCTGCGTTCAGTGCCTTCGCTAGTGGGGAAATTGGGCAGATGGTTAGTATTGCTGACAGAGTTTGACATTGAGTATCTCACCACCAAAGTGGTCAAAGGGCGAGCAGTAGCAGAGTTTCTGGCATTGCAACCTGTTGAAGGGGATCAGTATAAGTTTGAATTTCCAAATGAAGAGATCCAAGCAATAACAGTTCAGAGATGGAAAATGTATTTTGACGGAGCAGTGAATTACAAGGGAGCCGGAATTGGGATTGTGATAGTGACCCCCGAAGGAGAGACCTTGCCTTTGGCCAAAAGGTTGACATTCAGAGTAAAAAACAACATGGCCGAGTATGAAGCATGTGCTTTTGGTTTGACTGCATTGATAGCCTTGAAGGCCGAGAGTGTGGAAGTCTACGGAGATTCTATGTTGGCAGTCCAGCAGATGCGAGGAGAATGGGAATTGAAAGAAGAACGGTTGAAACCTTACCTTTTTTACCTCAGAAAGTTGGCACAGGTTATCCCCGATTGTAAATTTCAGCACTTGCCAAGAGAAGAGAATCAGATGGCAGATGCATTGGCTACACTTGCAGCGACTTGGGAAAATCCAGAAAAGTTAGTGATGAGACTGTTGATACTGACAACAGAAAGAAGACCTGTTTATGAGATAGAGAGAATTCTGGAAATAGAGGTCGATGACGGTAAACCTTGGTATTATGACATTCAGAGGTATCTGGAACATGGGGAACTCCCAGAGGGAGCAGGCAGAAAAGACAGAATAGCTATTCAGAAGTTAGATTCCCAGTATGTGATTTTGAAAGGGGAACTGTATAAGAAGCAAGCAAACGGTATTCAGTTGAAGTGTTTGAGAAAAGAAGAAGCTCAGCATGTAATACCCCGGCGTGTACTTCTTCCATTACATGCTGAGCTTCTTCTTTTCTCAAACACTTCAACTGAATACCGTTTGTGGTCCGCACATGAACGGGTTGAATCTGTCCCGCAAGATAGTGAGACATGGTTTTTACAGGTCAACCATGGAGACAGACTGCGCGAAGATGGTAAAGCACTGTCATGATTGTCAGGCACACGGTAATTTGAATCATTTACCGCACACAGAGTTGCACGGGTTGTCATAGTCGTGTCCTTTCTTATCATGGGGAATTGATATAATTGGAGAGATTCGACCAAATGCATCGAATGGGAATCGATTTATAGTAGTGGCAGTAGACTACTTCTCGAAATGGGTGGAAGCCGAATCATTCCGCAATGTTACAGCAAAGTAGATGGCAAAGTTTATAGCTCGGAATCTCATTTGTCGGTACGGTATGCCGCACCATGTAGTGACGGATAATGAAGTTTAGTTTCAAGGAGAGACAAAGGCAATGCTACATAAATATGGGATAGGCCATCACAAGTCATCACCGAATAGGCCGCAAGCAAACGGGGCAGTTGATGCAGCCAATAAGACAATAAAGACGATTTTAGCCAAGATGACAGAAAATTGCAGAGATTGGGCCGAAAAACTACCGTATGCTTTGTGGGGGTACAGAACATCAGTGAGAATAGCAACATGGGCCACACCTTACTCTCTAGTCTACGGAATGGAAGCAGTATTGCCAGTGGAAGTGGAAATACAGTCTATGAGGGTATTAGCAGAGGCAAAGTTACCGGAACAAGAATGGGCCACACAGAGGTTTGATCAGTTAGCACTGCTGGATGATAAGAGAATGAAGGCTTTGTATCACATGCAGTTGTATCAGAAGAGACTAGCCCGAGCATTCAACAAGAAAGTACGTCCCATCAAGATCAGAAAGGGTGATTTGGTACTTAAGCAGTCGAGGCCGTCGATGATAGATCCGAGAGGAAAGTTCAGACCTAACTGGGAATGACCTTACATAGTGCAGAAAGTAATGGGAAATTGAGCAGTGAGACTGTCAGACTTGGAAGGGAATGAGTTCACCGAGCTGATCAACGTAGACAGATTGAAGCAGTACTTTGCCTAAGGGAGATAAGATTGAGTTGTCATCAGGAAGATTAACAGAAGACCTAACCCAATGGAATAAGAAAATCATTCGTGCATGTATACACGTAACATACCTTTCATTCTCTTCGTGTTTGTTTTATTTTGTGTTCGCAGGTTCGAAGAAGAAAAAGGAAGCGGCAGAGATGAGCTAATCAAAAGCAATGTTAGCGCAGTTTCAGTTTTGGGGATGAGTCCCAGGGGGCGAGGCCCACATCAGCAGTTTCGGGGATGCGTCACAGGGTTGTAACCCACATCATCAGTGGTTTTGGGGATGCGTCCCAGGGTTGTAACCCATATCATCAGCAGTTTCGGGGATGTGTCCCAGGGTTGTAACCCACGTCATCAGCAGTTTTGGGGATGCGTCCCAGGGTTGTAACCCATATCACCAGCAGTTTCGGGGATGCGTCCCAAGGTCGTGACCCACATTGGCAACATTATCGGGATACGTCCCAGGGTCGAGGCCCCCGTTGTCGGGTGCAGTTATCGGGATTCGTCCCAGGATCGAGGCCCACATTTTGTCAACGGTATTGGGATGCGTCCCAGGGTCGAGGCCCATATTTTGTCAACGGTATTGGGATGCGTCCTAGGTTCGAGGCCCCCATTGTCGATTGCAACTATTGGGATGCGTCCCAGGATCGAGGTCCACTGCAACATCAACTCAGTTCGAGGCAGCAGGCAAGTCAGGAGGCAGCTGTCGAGCTAGGTAAGTGAAAATACATTGCATAACTTTGATAGGATTGTTCAAAGTCACACACTGCACAAGTCCCATCAAAGTGGGGGCGACTGTAGGCACTGCATTTTTTTTTGCATGTGAGTCCCTATGATGAGTCTCATTTGGAGACACTACCTTTTTGGTCGAGGAAGTTGCGGGAAACGGTCGTCGGAAGGGAATCGGTATTTCGTTAAATTTTATCCGCTTGCTTAGCTCCAAGCTCACTCGTTGGACCTCCGTTTCAAAGCACCTTTGGCCTATAAAACCCGCAAATCATTTAACCTTGGCCCAAACCCACTCACCAAGCCAACACAACACCTAACACACCAAGCCCACCACCAAAGCCAACCCACACGCCCACCACCTTGGCCCACACGCCCAAGGCCCTTAAAATACAACCAAATTAATTAAATCATATACCAAATTAAATAAATATTAATTAAATCATATACCAAATTAAATAAATATTAATTAAATCAGATACCAAATTAAATAAAACATTAAATAAAATCAAGCCTAATTAAAATCAATCAACCAATTATATTCCTAATTAAAAATATTGTATTCCTAACTTAACAAATATCATGCCTAAACAATACAAATTAAATATACTAACTTCCTAATTTGAACAAATTTTGTCCCCCCTCAATCTTTGGTTTTCCTTGTTTGAAACTAAATCATATCCCAATTAAATGCACAAATCCCTTCCTTGTCAAGCAAGGACTCACCCATCCCCTTTGTCTATAAAATAAACACATTGCCAAGACACATCCTCTCCACTCTCACTCTCTCACACGCATACACCAAGAATAACAAGCAAAGAATTTTTCTCTCTTCTCCTCTCCATTACCGAAATTACACTAAAAAACAGCCCCC
Source organism: Zanthoxylum bungeanum (assembly GCA_019454045.1). Taxonomy (NCBI): domain Eukaryota; kingdom Viridiplantae; phylum Streptophyta; class Magnoliopsida; order Sapindales; family Rutaceae; genus Zanthoxylum; species Zanthoxylum bungeanum. The sequence continues at coordinate 121,932 of SKCR01024855.1, forward strand.
CTAACCACAGTCCTATAACCACCGAAAATCACCCCCGAAACACCATACAACCACCGAAAATCACAGCCCCTAAACACCTCAGATTACCGAAAATATACCCCTAAAATAGTGAGCAGAAATCGTACAAACAGCAGCCATATACACGCATAAACAGCAACCATATACACGAACAAACAGCACCCATATACACGAATAAACAGCAGCTAAAAAATGCAAAACCTGCATCTCCTAAACCCCCCAAAATAGTGAGTAAAAATGCAAAGAACATCAGCCCTTTAACCGTAAAAACAACAACCCTTAACCGCAGAAAAACAGTAGCCTAAAACCACAGAAAATAGTAGCCTAAAAACCAAAAATAGTGGCCAAAATACAGCAGCAAAACATAAGTAAAATAGCAGTGAAACGGAGTCAAAACAGTAGCTTGAGCAGCGAAACAGTGGGGAAAAACGCAAACCAGTGAACCAGAAAAGTTACAGAACTCTCACATTTCCGATCACCGTGAAAGGCGAGTCCGAGAGTCGACGAAAAAGGTTAGACCTAAGGGTATTTTTCACATCCGTTTTCAGTTGTATTTTTATTATTTATTGAGTTTCGTTTGCATGATTATTGTGTAGTGATGCATGTTGTGGACCTTGAATAGATAGAAGATGCATGAATTGTAAAATGATGTATGTGTGGCCCTTGAATAAAATGAAAAATGTGTCACCTCTCGTGGTATATATGATGGAAACCCGGACATAAATTTCACAGCCGATTCCGAATGGACGGTAGTATGATCTGTACTCGGGATAAAACTCCACCTACCACTTGAGTAAACGGCGCATATTTCATTTTATGTTGTTTTGATTTGTTTATTATTCGCGACTTAATTTTTGCATGTTATTTGTTTGTAAGCGCATGGGCTTAGTAAGTGAGATTAAAGGTTCTCTATGTTGAGGGATTAAAAGCCTTTACCACGATGCTTTGTCGCGCCGGATGATGTATATTCGATTGGATGTAAGATGTGTTCAATCGGGTATACGAAATCCGATATTGTTATCTTTATTTTTATATGCATTTTGTGATAAAGCGCATGGGCTTAGTAAGTGAAGTTAAAGGTTCTCTATGTTGAGGGATTAAAAGCCTTTACCATGATGCTTTACCGCGCCGGATGATGTATATTCGATTGGATGTAAGATGTGTTCAATCGGGTATACGAAGTCCAATATTGTTATCTTTATTTTTATATGCATTTTGTGATAAAGCGTATGGGCTTAGTAAGTGAGATTAATGGTTCTCTATGTTGAGGGATTAAAAGCCTTTACCACGATATTTTCCGCGTCTTTCATCTATTGATTGCATCATTTATCTTTGTCTTGGCTCGATCTATTATCATTTGTGTACCCATGTTATGATAGCATTTGGGCATTATTCCTCGTGGTATATAGGATGGAAACCCGGACATAAATTTCATAGCCGATTCTGAATGGAAGGTAGTATGATCTGTACTCGGGATACAATTCCACGTACCACTTGGAAAAATGCCCACGTGTGTGTTTGTGTCAATATTAGTTATCTTCTTTTGCATCACATCATAGCATGTTTACTTTAATGTTTAATTACCTCCTTAATTGTCTTTTTGCATTATGTACCTAGTTGAATCTCTTATTTACACATGAATATGTAATGGCTATTTGTTTATGTTTCCGCATGTATAAGTATGGTATGTTTATGAAATTACATGTTCGCCATTATTTGATTCGCTTTTATGTGCGCTTGTGTGATTATTGTGCTCTTGCGCTTTCATGAATACAATATGCTTATGAAGTTGTATCTTTGTCGCTACTTTGATTCACTTTCGAGCATGCAGACTTAGATGTAAGATATATGCAAATTTAGGAATAAGTTTTATTTTCGTGCATATGAACTTAGAAGCATAATACTCTTGGAAATAGGTGTTACTTAGGCTTGATTAAATTATTGCACACAAATCCTTTCATTACAAGTGACATAAGTAAGGGACCATCCCGAACCCAACGGTTTGAGGTCTTCCCTTGCGAGGGGTGAGTGCGGCCTCAAATCTCCTTTTCCCGGTTCACACCGGGTGGCGACTCCATTATTTTCCGGTTTAGTCCGCCGCGGGCTACTCCGTACTCCCAACTAGGCCGCAAACCTGGGACAGCATGCGTCGCCCAATTTTTGTGTCCTACAGACACTCTGATACCACTGTTGGGAAGCGGCCGTGAGTGCGCAACGGAAAATCAAAATTTCGACGCCGCTATCCTAATGCCCAAGACCCATTTGTTTTGATTATTCTACAAGCCTAGGCATGTTACTATATATTCTAAGCATAAAAACTCATAAAACATGAAAAAAAAAACATAAACTTAAATATGCTAACTATCATAAGAACTCTAATTAAAATAAAGAAAGAAAAAGACTTACTTGACCGAAGACTCCTCCAGTCCTCCCTCCAATCTACAAGCTTTTCTCGAACTCGGCAAGCTCTTCCACGTTCCAAAGAGACACCCAAGTGTGTGGTCTCCAAAGATGCACACACCAAAGCCAAAACTCAACGGCAAGACTACGCCTTGAGTGCACATGTATTTTGCCCTTGGTGCTAGCCTAGGCAAATACCTCAAAACTTTTAACTCGAGATTCCTCTAGTCAATTAGACTTAAGGATCCTCAAAATCAGTGGTTTACTCTTAAACTTTAGAGTTGCTCACTTATATAAACCCAAGATATGAATGGTTTGGTTGTAAAAAATTTGTAAAGAATTCCTTGGGTTTATATATTGCTCCAAGGACAACAAAATAATTAAGAATCTGATGTGGGATAAATGCCAATTTAATCTTAGCCACTGGATCTTAATTTAGTGGTTTAATGAGATTATAAAACCCTAATAAGAGTTTGGCCCGAATTGGAAAACAATAAATAAAATAATAAACAAAGAGGGCGCATGCGCGCCTTATTTATTTATTTATTTATTCCAATTCCCAAAGTGCCCCTATCGTCATTCACCAATCCCTAAGCCACCATGGAACCCTCATAAATGATCTGTTCAATAATTAAACACATTGAACCATTTATGAACAATTCCTACAGCAATCATATATGCTGTTAAATTTGTATTGTGCACTGTTAACCATTGACTTCGACTTTGTTGTGTGTGACCTTTTGGGTTCCCCTCAGGTTGGACATGAAATGAATCGTGATAATTTAATCGAACATAAATTATCCTCTGATCATATGGTCGTTCGATTTCAATGCCAAGGTTGACATCTAGCAACATGCCAAGGCCCCCAAATGAGAATGAAAGATATATACCAATTATGTATGCGATTTATATATGATACGGTCCCTCGCCTTACTGTATCCCTACCGTTTGACCTAGGGTACGGAAAGTGTCTACCCATACAGTCAAAGGTATAATGTTGATGGTGTCATGAATTTTGCTAACCCAAGAATCTTATAGGATTCTTCCGCTGCGGCCACAGTCTCAAGCACTGATCACACACATCAACCCGCGAATTGGAATACTACTCTTATAAGCAAATGTTATCTGAGAGAGTGGTGATTCTCTGTTGTATCTTTACAAACTTCATGTGTTTCAACAAATGACCCAATCATACCCTTATGACCAGATCTTTTGAACCGGGGAATTAGAATGTCAAAGTTATTTGATCCACACATAAGATTGTAAAGACCTCAAGTCTAAGGACTAGTCATACAATCGATACATGAAAGTTCTCACAGACACATGGGATAAACACTCCATGTGAAAACTTTTGGCGGTCAGTTCGATGGACACGAGCAACTCATGCATGTGATACACCAAGCGGACGGATCTCCGCTAGTAGCCTATGAGATCGGCTACCCCACTTAAGGGCAGATCATATCATCATGCTAGTCTCTCCGCTTTGTGAACGCCCAGATTATTCACAAAAGTATGACTATGAACATTTAAGAGTAATGATTCTCATAAGGCGTGGAAGCCATCATCTTATTACTCCAAGGGCTTTATTACAGTGTTGATGATTCATATAAGTTATGTAAGACACGTATAATAAAGATTGCCATTTTATTAATTAATGAAAATATTACAAATACATGTACATATAGCCCACCCACAAGTTGGGTATAGGGCATATCTCTAACACTATATGGTCGGTCTATATGTGACAGATGATTACCGCCTATATGGCTGGTTTATGGACAAATAATAACACCGTCTTCATGGTCGGTTGGACTTAATTTAAATCTGACTTAATGAGGATGCCGCCTATATGGTCGGTTGGTAATATCACTGATAAATTCTATATTATAATAAGGGAGATATCTAATAGAAGTAATAAAAGTGGATCCTCTAACCCCCAGTATTTTCTTTTATTGTATTTTCCTTTTTAATTTCCAGCATTTACTTTTCAACATTTTAATTTATGTCTTTTATTTTTAAGCTTTTAATATTTGTAAATATGTGCCATAGCTAAACTCGTTATCTGGGTTGTGATGATTTTCAATATCACTGGTTTATAAGGGGTTATTTTACGGTTTGGGTAATATAAAAGTTTATTTATTGAGTCTTAGTCATAATGTTTCTTGGTAACTAGCCATTAATAAGATTGATATGGTAAACTTAAAATAAACTTGGAAAAGGATTTTTAGGTTTAAACCTTAGACTCAATAACCCACGATCTTCCTTGAGGATAGATAACTCTTTAATAGATTTCCTTACAAGATAGGAATATACCTGTCAGGCGGGGGTAGCCATAATTGGAACTTAATTTTAATGAATTCAGGTAACTTGGTTGACATATGGGTATGATTAATTGGGTTATACTGGATATTTGTATCTGACCATCGGAAGAGGCTTTTGTAGAATTTCGTTCCAAGTTAATAAACCAATATATTGCACAAACGTAAGATAACCACTTCATCTTTTGAAGATATTGGAAGGATTCACAACCTTGGATAGTTTTTAAATTTGAATTTTTCTCAATCTACTTTCGTGCCATTTTATTTACTTGTTTTAGTTTAAAGTCATCATTCCAATCAAACAATCAATCTATTAGATACTAGTAATCATTGGCTTCATAAAATTAATAGCTTAGGTATTAAGTCCTTGAGATCGATACTTTTTATACTACTTGAACAATACGTGCGCTTGCGTTATACGCGTGTGATTACGCCGGTCACTAATTATGGAAATTCTCTATTTTTGATTAATTTCCTAAGCCCCGCCTAGGCATTGAGTCGCTACCCGATTAACGCCTAGCGCATTTTAGAACCCCGTGTCATCTTTGGAAAACTAGAATATTGTCACCATGTACGGTGCAAGAGGGTTAAACCTAATAAAAATTAGTATTATGTGCTATCTTACTCATACAATTCTCTGTTTGATATAATTTTATTCTTCCCTCATGTTTTCTTCGTACAGTTGGTCCTTCGCACACTGTCGTGTTTCACTTTCATGTACCGGCGTCACCTCTGTAAGCTCCAATTATTTGAGAACATGAACCAGTTTCCAAAATTTCGTTGTTGATTGCTCATTTTAGTTACAAATTGTAAGCTCCAATTTTTTAATTGCATCGTTTTTAGTAATTAGTGTAAATTACTACCTATAATAAACAAAGCTGCTCAAATTTAAATGTATTCACCCATGTCTGCTTTTGAGATTTTGCTTTAATTTCTGAGAAACCATCCTAGATCATATTTATAGCGTCAAGTTTCTCATGGGTTTTTGTTTGTCATTCTTTGATCACGGAAAAACCGATTCTCTATTATAAAAATAGAATTTACAAGTGTTTGAAACATTATAATAATCTCACTCTCTCTACGATCTCAAAACTTTCTTTACTTGAAACTTTAATATTGGGATAAATTGAGTTTGAAGGGGTTATTTTAGGGGGTGAATCCGGTAAAACGCAGCGGAAGCGGTTGAAAATCTGATTTTCAGATTTCAAAACTTTTCTCGGATAAATAAATAAACATATTTATTTTAATTCCAATATTCAAATAATGAAATAAAATTTCAATGAATCATATTCAAGTGAAATTACCAAATTACCCTTATATGGTATTTTGTCCATTTTAGTCCGAAATTGATCCAATCAATTTTGAATGATTCTAAATCATTTCTAAGATGAACTTAGCATGTTCAAAACATCAAAACACCAAAAGCAACCAAAATCCATAAATTTTCTTGGCCGAATGCTTCAATTTGGGGGGCATTGTGCCTTTAGTCATTTCATGCTTCAAAACACATCCAAAGTAATCCAATCAACATGAAACTTTATATGCATCATATACGCATCCTAATGCACAACATATCTCAAACCCCCAAATTAGAATAGGTTATGAACCCATTTTCAATTTCAGCAAATGGGCAAATTAGGCCATTTACATTAAATCAAATGTTTCAATCATCAATCTTTCGTCCAATTCAAGTTCAACACAATGAAACAACTCAAGATCAACATCTAGGTCATTTAAGAGTGGGTCAACAACTCTAGAATAGCAACATGGTTTCAAAAAAACCTTGAAAGAATGCTTACAACTACTACCTAGTTACAAACTTCCATCATCATACATGTTTACAATTTCACCAAAGCTTCCATCAACAAAAACCACAAAGAACAAAAGAAAGAAATAACTAAAG